>CAJNDV010010524.1:0-17577 GCA_905221635.1 Symbiodinium sp. CCMP2456
CCACAGGAGCCGAAACCGGACTCGGAGTGACCTCTGCCGGCTTTGCCACCCGAGGACTCGGAGTAGCCAAATCGACATCCGGAGGAAGCGCTGGAACCTGTGTCTCATCCGTGTCCAGGGCATAGCCTGTCCGGATGCAGCGAGGAAGCATGCACAGTTGCAGCACACACAAAGCCTGATCGATTTTTTGAGTCTATATAACCCTGAACCTGCAGCAAGAAGGCGCTTGCGAGCAGCATTGAACGCCAGGAGGTTCTTCAGCTGCACCATCCTGGGCCCACAGCTTGCAACCATGGCACAATGCAGCTGCCTGCCACATGTATCCTTCAAGTGCACAACAGATCTATAAATGCAATGATGGCACTTTCGATCCTTCAGCTGGGCAGTGGTGGTCGCCAGTCGCTCCTGCAGCTCCTCCTCTGAGAGGTCCTCCAAGAAGCTCTTGGACCCCACCACCTTGACATCATCATCGTCATCGCTGTGCCCAACAACAAGGGCAGTTGAGGCAGGCGTTGTCAGTGACTCAGTCTCGCCACTGGCCTGAGCAAGTCAACGACTCATCTCATGCCATGAAACGATGAATCAAACAATGCTGTCACTCAGCAGTGTATGCTCCAACTCAACAATCATGACTCGCCGATGCGACTTTTTAATTGCAGAACCTGCTGACAAGTAGCAGCGGACACAGCATTCGTGACGGGGTCATCTGCTCCAGTGTCCTCCTTTGCAATTCCATGCAATCCATGGCTCTGAAGCACTATATATTTATATAATATATCTGCTGACAAGGAGCATGGATCAGCACAACTTCCGCCGATGCTGAGTCCACGGTCCAACCACCATGTCCCTGCAGGAACCAATATGTGAACTAAGGTCGCAAAACATGTCGTGACACATAGTGCATAACACTGACAAGTAGCAGGGGCCGCAGCATCTGCAATGGCAGCCTCCTATGCATGTGCACAAACAATCAATGACGATCGAAACATGCCCTGACACACTTCTGCCGACAGGTAACAGGGGTGCCCATAGTAAGTCCCATGGGGGCGACCGCTTCTCCCGAATCATCCTGGGCATGAAAGAATGCTGCGGGTCATATCTTAATCAGCTATAATATGATCGAGTGGCAGCGGGAACAACATCTGCAGAATCCGCCAATGCAGCCACCGCCTGCGCAGCCCAATCTCTTATATTTGATATAATATATATCCAAGTCCATGCATCAAGCAACCTCGTCCGGAACATCATCCGGGCTCACGGATGGCGGTGTCTCCACCAGAGACGAATCCTCTGGACCGTCGGGATCCACCAAAGCCTTGCGGCGCAGCTCAGCCCAATCGTCTTGCACCTGCTCTGCAAATCACATGATCACAGGACCAAACCCAAACAAACATACGAAGCAAGTCTCACAGACTTCAATCTCAAACTCTTCCAACCGGTCCTCCTGCACCGTGACCGACAAAGCGGTCGCGAGCAGGTCGAGGAGGACATCGTCCTGCAATGGGTGCACAATTCACCTCATCAACCTGCGACCCATAACACATGCAACACAATCGGTCCTTGGGTGGGCACAACTTGTAGAGCCGAGCTTTCACAAGCTGCGACAGGCGCTTCAATCCCCAGGCATCCTGATACATGCGCTGGCCATCCTTCAAGATTCTGTTCTTGTCATAGAGAGCCGCCACAGCACACAGCAGCAGGTCGATGGTGGGGAGCTTCATGCCTGGGACCTGGCTGGACATCCAGGCCATGATTGCCCGGAGCACAACCGCATTCGTCCGGGCATTGGCAACAGACTTGGCGATCACCATGCCAGCTGATGGGGCAACCTCAGTGTTGCCAGCACCGTCAAGCACCAGCAGCATGCATCCATGCCCTCGGAGGCGGCTGCGCACCGCGGCATCATTGTCCCACCAGTTCACAAGGCAGGCATCCATCATTTGGTCAGCCATGGTGGCACACGATCACCCAAAGGCCTCTAGAATGTGCTTGAACCCTCTGCAAGACACAAGCCTGCCATGCTTGCAAACAGCAGTTTGCAAAAACACTTGCATGAATGCATCCACTCACAGCTTGCAGCAATTGAATGCATCCACTCACTGCCACGGCATGGGTGGGCGCACCTTTGATGCTTGCAGGTGCAGCATCTCGACGGGGCGCCATTTCCGAAGCAGGAGGCCACAGCCAATATATTATATTATACCTGCCTGCCTCAGGGAGCCCTCGCGGGATGAGAAGCTTCGTTGGACTCTTTCGTGAGATGTCTCTACACCTGCACATTTAGGGTTTTAGGGTTTTTAGGTTTTTTAAGTGCTGGGCCCCTACAGCGAAGCATCAAGCCTTTTATGGTTCTTGCAGGGGTGACACCATTCAGTACTGCATTCCGAAAAAACGAGAGTGGAGAGAAGGGTTTGTAAAGGGTTCTATATTATGTATACAAGGGTTTAGGCTGTGGCATATCTGTGCCCATGATAGCAGCAGACACAAGCGATCGAGCCAATTCTGCTCGGACAATGCGAGGCCTCGGAGAAAAGGGGCTCATAAGGATTATAGCTTTTATAGGGTTAGAGACAGGGTTTATAAGGCATTTACAACACCGTCTCTAAGGTTCAAACATAAAGGGTGTTGGTATACATGGGCCTTGGAGGGCCGAACGGGCAAAACAACAACGGCGTCAGAATTTCCACTCCGGACCCCGGATTACAAGAACTCGCATAGATTACATCATTTCGGCCCTCTGGCCGGCCACAGGTATGTATATCTTACACACACACACACACGGTTTTAGAGTGTTGTGGTCTGGGCTGTTTGGTGCTCTTGCGGTTTAGGCTTGAAGAAGCACCTGGCCACGCATGCGGAACCGCCCAAGCAATTTCACGTGTGCAAGCAGCAACGCCTGCTGAATATGTGATGGTACTTCGGTTTTGTGCCCTGCTGCACTTCTCGCTGCACTCGCGCAAAAACGGCTGCCCTGAGCCTGGTGGTTGCGGCAAGCGGAGCAACGACGAGTTTCTCAGACCGGCCCTACTGCATGTCCAATCGCAATTGCGAAACTCCCGCATTGTCGCATGGCGGTAGATCGCGTTTGTACTCAAATAATGCAAAGCATGCCGTGCGGCATCCGGAAGACTTTGGGGTGCCATTTTGAAACTGTATTGAGCCTCAGCTCGTGAGCTAAGAACCCCAAACCCTACATCCGGAACCCTAAATCCTAAACCCTCGTTTAAATCCAGAAACCTTAATCCTAAACCCTAAATCCAGAACCCTAAATCCTAAACCCTAAACCGTAAATCCTGCCTAGAACCTTAATGGAAGCCTCCAAAGGAATCCCCGAACCACATGGCATCAAAACAGTATGAAACCCCTGTAACCCCTATCAGAGCAAGAACACGGTTTAGGGTTTAGGGTACATTTTAAAGCACCTCCCCCTAACTGTCAAAACCCTAACCCCGCAAAACATACTCGCTTGAGCACATGAAGCCCCATGATAATAAGACCTTAAATCAATCCCAGACCCCTCAAACAACAAAAAATACACACGCGCACACCAACCCTAAACCCTAATAGACCCTAAACCTAAAATAAAGACAAACCCAAGCCGTAAACCCCCACCCTATTCCGTAAACCCTAAACCCCTAAACCCTAAACCCCTGAAGCCATAAACCCCTAAACCCTAAACCTAAAATCAACACACACCCAAGCCCTAACCTCCCTCAACCTTGAACCCCCTCAACAAAAAAACAAAAAGGAGGCGCCTCACTGAGTGCCGCAGCGCCAGCATTGGAGTTCACCTGGATATTGCGATGTTTTGTGGCCCAGCCCCACACTAAAACCAAAACACAAAAGACAACGGAAGCCCTAAACCCTAAATCATAGACTAGACCCTTAACCCTAATGCCAGACCCTAAACCCTAAGCCCTAAACCCAAAGCCCCTAAGCCCTAAACCCAGACCCTAAACCCAAAACCCTACGCCCTAAACCCTAAACCCCTAAACCCCAAGCCCCTAAGCCCTAAACTATCCTAAACCCCTCCAGGATCGGCAGGCTCCCGGCCTTGTTCACTCGGATGATTTGGTCACCGGGTGCGAGAACCAGATCAGGAGCCGCGCTGCTGTTGTACCTTTCAGGGTTCCTGTAGGGGGGTTTAGGGTTTAGGGAAAAGGGGCTCCCATAAGGGTTTTAGGGTTCAAGGGTTCTTTTAAGGGTTCCCATGAGGTTAAGGGTTTAAGGGTCCGTGTATATGCCCAAGTTGTACCTATTGTACCTTTGCTGCCCCACTCCCTTTTCTGTCAATGGTTCCGTTGAGGGCTTCCTTGAAGGGTTCTCCCTAACCGTAAACCCTAAACCCTAAACCCCTAAACCCTAAACCCCTAGACTCCTAAACCTTACACCAAAGGGCTTCCTTGAAGGGTTCTCCAAAGCACATAAGCACAAAATAGGATAGGGATTTCCCATATAAACCCCCTCATATTGAAGCCCAATAAGGTACGGATATCCCTATAAAATGCTTATGCTTATGTTCTTTTTGGGTTCCTAATGTGTAAGGTTTGTCGGACGCTTGGGGCTTGAGGGGGGTGAGCGGCTTCAAGGCAGGCTTCGATAAGAGGGGTTAGGGTCTAGGGTTTACGGTTTAGGATGGTTTAGGGTTTAGGGTGGTTTAGGGTTTAGTATAGCTTAGGGTTTAGGGTTTATCTAGGCCTTAGGGATTCCATGTGGGTGCAAGTTAAGGCAGTTTAGGTTCTACCAGCTCGTGATTTCTGGGATAAATGCTGATATGTACTTGAAATGTCATGGATACGCACAGGTGGGGTTACATGTCGCTTCAGTTCGGGCTACAGCCAATCCACGCTTACCCAGATCTGTGAACTCCGTTACCTCAACTGCACAATCTAAAGCATATAGCTTGAAGTATGAAGCTCTGAAAAGTCTAGGAAATTCAGAAGCCTGTGAAGCAATGGTGCCCTACGTTATGAACATACCTTGCATGCTTCGCTTTGGAAGATATGTAAAGGGCTGTATTACGGGGCAAGTCAAACAATGTAGGGTCCTAACTAGTTCCTTATTATACTTATAGTAGAATGGGCCCCAAAACCCTATTCTGATTATTAAGGCCCCTACATTACCATGCGCAACCTGAAGCAACAGAAGATTGCCTGGGTTTGGCGTTTCGGGTTTACCATCACCGGTGTCGGCAAAGTCTACTTGACGAATCATGGGACTTAGTATTTTTCCAAGGTTATAGACAAGGGCTTATTTTAACTAAAACCTAAATCCTTTAGCTGCATCTCATCCTCCTTGCTAAGTAACCCAGAGATGCGGGGACTTTGGATATTAGGTGTGCAGGGACGGTAAGCTTTAAGTTTAAGCTACCATAGTAAGGAAACCCTAATATCTACTATAGACCCCTATTCTGGTAATTAACTTAAACCCTAAACCCTGAACCCTTAAACCCTAAACCTTTAAGCCCTGAACCCTTAAACCCTAAACCCTAAACCCGTAAACCCACACATCCGCGAGACGCACAATCCCCCATGCAGCTGCGATGCGATTCCACCAGCCCTGGGTCGACCCGTCGGACGAGAAGAGATCTGAAAGCAGTTTAGGGTTTAGGGGTTTAGGGCTTTAGGGTCTAAGGGTTTAGGGGTTTAGGGGAAAGGGAGGGGGTTTTCAGGTTATAGGAATTGGGGTGTTGAGCTTAGCGTTGCGGCTGTATGATCTTTATATAGAGCTGAGTCCAGCATCTAACACCGGAGTCTCCAAGGCTTCGATGGTTCGGATTTAGGGGCCTTACGGTACTAATTAGAATAGGGCTTTGGAGTATATTGTACTATAATCACAATAACTGCGTTTCCAAGAACCCTTACCTGTGGATGCAAAAACCCTGCCATTTTTAAGGGCTCTACCCGCCAATTCAGGGGTCATAACCTACGATGTTGTAGGGTTCGGGGTCACAGGTCATCCTTAGTTAAGGAATAGACTTTCTAATCAAGATGTAAATTACAAGGGTGTGCCTTAATCAGATTCGGGGTATATATCTTATTTTCGGAATAGACCTTCTTAAATCTAGCAGGGAGTTGTATTGTTTAAGAATACAGTCCTTAATCAAAGAGTCTTGGCGTTGCTTCATTCATCTTCCAACTCAGGCCGAGCAATTGCATTGCTCACTCAACCGTTCGAGGAGGGACTGGAGTGGATGATAGCACAGCATATGGGACCATCAGGCAATGACATCATTAAGGAATTATCCAAGCTTCTACATTAACCCTAAGCTCTAAACCCAAACCCCCGCGACCCTACATTAGCCACTTGGACCCGCAGGGCCAGGTTTAGCAATGCTTTCTAGAGGAGATGATGCTATGCAAACCTATTTGAGGGGACCTGAACCTAGTCTTCAGGTGGTTTATAGGGGTTTAGAGTTTAGGGTTTAGGGTGGGTGAGCACATATGCGTAGGTTGTCCACAACACTGCTCTCTCTAACGCATCTTCCTCCACTCTTGTCCCAGAAACTGCGTCATCGCAGGTATTAATGACCCCAGATATCAGAAATGAATGACCCCGGATATCAGAAATTCCAACTAACACCCTTACAACAAGCCCATCTGACCCCTTCTGAAGCTCCTATATACCCTTCTAGCAACCCTATAAAGCCCACGCCGAGCCTATGTAAAGACACAAAATTGGATCCCAGGCTCCGTCCATCCAGATGGTCGACATTGATGCCCAAACGCTGGCTGCCATCCTTGGTGATCCTGGGCTTCCCTACTTGGAGGATTGAAAAACTCATGGGACTTAGTAAGGTTATATATATATATATAAGTACCTTAATTGGGTTATGAGTAGGTCCCACGAGCCTTCAAGCATAGTGTTCCTTTATAATTCCTGTTCTGGCTGGCTAGCTAATACTGCCGAACGATAAAGTGGCTAACCGAAAAAACGAAACTACAGTGGAGACGATACGTGGTGTCAGGGAGAAAGTCAACAATAGCAGGGCCTCACTGACTAGGGCCGAGTCCGATAGGGTGCTATATACACTCTTCAGGTGCCGTTAAGGGGCCTTAGCAACTCGAAGCTGTACTGGCTGCCAGTGGGGGGAAGCGGAACACCCATGGGGTCGATGGGTAATTGTTATTCCGGTTTCCTCCAAACAGCACTGACGGCCTGTTGTGCAATGCCATCGCTGGTGGAGGCTGACATGGCATGTTTGGCACCGGAAGGAAAGCCCTAAATCGTAATGTCAAAGCCTTACAAGCATTCCGAAGCCCTCAACCCACCGAATAAGATCCCAAACCAGGTCCCCAAGCATAAGACCAGGACGGTAAACCTTAACCCATAATCCCTAATCCCTAAACCCCTGAAGGCTAAACCCTTAAGCGCCAAACTATATTCGAACTCTACTTCTAGCCTATAGAACCTATCTTTTTAGGGCTCCTTACAATGAGTTCCTTGTATATGTACTGAAAAGAAGTCGGTTCTTTGGTGTGAAGGTAAGCCCGCCCTCGATTGAGGAAACCTAAACCGCCTAAACCCCAGATTTTCAACCCGCAGCAGCATTCACCCTCCCACAATTTGGGTAGTTCTCTAAATTAGAGTCCCTTTTTGGGCCCCCAATATAGTACGGCACCCTTACAAAAAGGACCCCAGAAGGGACCCTAATCTTGAAAACTAAACCCTAAACCCTAAACCCTAAATAAACCCTAAACCCTAAACCCATTTACAGGGTTAGGAGTTTCGGGCCGTAGTCCAATGAGGACAGGTGCTTGAAGTCAAACTCGCGTGACGCCCCGGGACGGCGCCGCAGTGACCAAACACGCAGGTTCTCTGCTCGTGCCTTGTAGGGCTTTAGGGGATCTGCATAGTATCTTAATCATGATTTCTGCTAGGGTTTAGCATTTTGTGGTGGGTTTTGGGGCCATGATAACTAGAACTTATGTGGTGTCATTGTTGCGTTTCCAGGTTTGAGTTGGTTTGGCTTCGTGCTCGTGGTTGAAAGATTACGCACTTTCGGGTTCGGGGGTGCAAATACTCGATCATTACCCTGCGCCCTAAACCCTAAACCCTCATTCGATCATTCATAGGATTTTAGGGGCTTGTGGCTCAGAGGGGCTAGGGCGTGTAGGGTCTAAGGCTCGGTTTAGCCCTAAACCCTAAATCCTAAATCCTAAACCCTAGCAAGTTTGGGGTTTGAGGCTCCAGAGTCAGGCTTTCGCGCTCGTGGTGAATCGGTTCTCAAAAGACCTGCAACAAGCCGTAGACAAGTCTATACGGCTTTTTTACCGGTGTTTTATGTTGCGAAAAAAAAGCTCAGAGCGCAAATGAGGGATTCCAGAAAAGCTTCATTGTGACTCCTTGTGTTTGTCTTGCCCTTATGGCCCCTATCCCAAGAATCTGTAAAGGCTACTATGCGGGCCTGGGTAGTTCTTGATTGATTCCTTTGCTACTTGCACCTTGAGGGCTTTATATCCAAACCCTATGCTCATTACCAAGGCTCCTTTGTTTCACTTCTTCTCTTCAGAGCCCTATCGGCCGGGCAGCAAAAGCAGCTTTCCCGTTCCCTTTGCCGTCGGAAGGTTCCAGTTTCAAGCCGCCCAGTTGCTCCCAGGTCACCTTGGGGTGTAGAAATTCGGGGTTTCGGAATCATGTGAGTGGTTGTTTAGGTCTCCCTAGAAGTGCGGCACCCTCATAAAGAACAGGACTGTAAAGGGGCCCTAATTTGGGTTTGTTTGGGGAGTTGACGATATCATGGTTTATTGAATGGTGCATGCGGTGGCCTCGGGCTTTCGGTTTAGAGCTTACCTGGAGGGCTTGCCACCTCCCTCTAAGCAGGTTAAGTTTACTTCAATGAGCCAGAACCGGGTAGAACTAAGTTAGAACTAACTAGAACCAGAGTTGACTTGTACTAGTAATCCTGCATGCAAATAGCTCTAAAATGCTAAACTTACCATGCCCTACAAGCCCGACACACCCCACCACATGCCCTTAATGCACTGCTTGGAAGTGACATGTGGACCTCGCAGTGTAAAGTCACGCCTGACACGAGTCGCGACCCAGCCCCTAACAGAGCCTGCATGATCTGAGCAACCTGAGAGACCGGAAATTACACTGCTGAGTGTTGTTTGGCATAGGACGTAATTACCGTGGTGATATCGAGTCATAGGGAGTATCAAGGAACGGTTCTTATTGATTTATCACTATGCGCACATCTACCGCATACTTTGCGTCAGGTTACCTGTGCCCTTGTTTATGCCTGTATGATATGGTAAGATGGATTGAAACTCAAAGCCCTAAACCTCGCTTGCTCCAACTGCGGCACAGCAGCCAGAAAGGAGCTAAGAGGCGAGAAGTAGCACCTCCGACAGGCCCACACCCTAAACCTCTTAACTTTAAAGTCTAAACTCTACACCTAAACTCTAAACCCTAAAGCACCAAACTCTAAACCCTTACCCCTACACTCTAAACTCTAAACCCTAAAGCACCAAACTCTAAACCCTTACCCCTACACTCTAAACTCTAAATCCTAAACTCTCAACCCTAACTGCAATTGCGGGTTCAGGGTCCCAAAGGGTCCCAAGTACCGGTATGGGGAGATACTTTCCGAATTCATCAGAAGGATTCCTAATATAGAAAACCTGCATTCTACTAAATAGGTACTTTGGATTGTTTGGGGGTTTAGGGCCTTAGGCTACTTGCAGGGCTTTAGGGTTTAGGGAGTAGGGTTGAGAATCGGTTGCATGTGGGAACTCTCAGGCCAGAATAGTTTTGGGGGGTAGGGGTATGCTACATAATAATATAGCAACTCTACAGGGACTTTCAGGGGATACTCGTAGTTTTCCGACACCTACATTATGGGGTTTCGGGTTTAAGGTCTAGGGGTTTAGGGTTTAGGGTTTAGGGATTCTTGTGTCGCAGATCCACTTCCCATCCTGCCTCCAACTCCCCCGGCTCCCGGCACACCCTCTATAAAACACAACACAGGCCAACCCCAGAAGACAGGGACCCCAATGCAGGGGCCTTAACAATTAGAATATGAACAGGGTTGTGGGCTGTTTTACAGTGAAAATTAGTTCAAAAGAAGGAACTCAAACGAATTGTATTAGTAATTATTTATAGGCTTCTAAATTACACACTAAGCCCTGAACCCCTGAAGCCTTTAAATAGACGTTAAGCTCCCGAAAAAAAACGGAAAACTGGGCCATGATCCCGCGCTCAGCAATCCTTGCTTTCAGCGAAGCAGCTTCGGAAACCCTAAACCCTTAGCCCTAAACCCTAACCCTAAACCCTGAACCCTAAACCCTAAGCCCTAAACCCTAACCCTAAACCCTAAACCCTAAACCCTAAACCCTAAACCTTAGCCCTAAGCCCGAAACCCCTAAACCCTTCAACTCTAACACTCTAAGGCGCGGATCTATCTTTTGCCTACAGGTTCTTGTGCTCCCGAACTCCATAAATGCATTGAGAGTGCCTGCTAGGATAAGGAGAGGCAACTACACAACCAATGAAAAACCCTTGTAAACGCCTATAAAACTTAGCGTCAAATTTGTAATCTGCCTTTCTGTCCGCAGTGGTCCGCTTGAACTCCACATGTTTTGCAATGGTCTTGTACACTCCTAGACACCCCATCCACGTGCCTGAGAATAGGTGCCGTGGGCCCAGACTGTGAGGGAATTTCACAGTGGCTGATGCCAATCGGAGTGGATACCTGAAAAACGGCTTGGCTTGGATTCAGGAGCTTTTTGCTTAAATCTACCTGGTCGAGTCTACAGACTCCAAAAACCTAGACCCGAAACCCCAAGCCGTTCAGGCCTTCAGGGGCTCGGTTAATGAAGTTGCCTTGCAATCAGCCCCAACAGAAAGCTTGAATCGCCCTACTCAAAACCCTAACGCCTCCAAACCCTAAGACTGGAACCTCCTCGCGGCTCCTGTCCCTGAATCACAATCCCTAAACCCTGAATCTTATACCCGAAACCCCGAACCAGCACCCGATATCCTGCAATCCGAACTGAACGCATGGCTTTCCCAAGGCTTTGCGGAAGCCTCAGGAGTAACAATCGCTCACAAGGATCTTCGGTGTACTTCAATTTTGGGTGCAGTTGCGACTGATACCCTATGTAAGGGTCCATGTCTGCAGTAGATGCTTTGACCTTAACAGGCAGACACGTTTCAATCGCATATGCATCACCAGTCTGTGTACACACGTGACAAGCTGCTCAAAGATAGACACACATACACATACATACCTATCTACATGCATGCATTCAAGCATGCATACATGCATCAAGACTATCGTCGTGGTGCTACCCTCGTGCCGTGTCCCTACCGCGATCACTACAATGCTCGGACTTCTCACACGGCTCTGAGGATCGAACATCAGTCACCGACTCTGCTATAGGGGCTGTCAGAAGTACGTTTGGTCTTTGGGTCTACTAGAGTATGGTTATTTAGTGAAATACAGTTTTTGAACCTTACTGTTACTAGTACTTAGTACTGCAGACCTCTCTATGACCGCCTTGCTGCTGACATGTTCACGGGGTCTCGGAGGAACCCCAAACCCTACACTAAGCTTGATGAAGGGGTTTTTGCAATCTCTGGGCACACTACTACAGTAGACCCTTCCCTAAACCCTAAACCCTAAACCCTTTAAAGGAGCCCAAAGAGCCCTCAAAGGAACCCCTGAAGCAGGCCTTGACAGAGCCCTTATTTTAGGGTTTTTTAAAGTGTAGTAGCCCATTTCAGGGTTTAGGGTTTAGGGTTTGGTGTACATCCAAAGGCCTTCTCTTTCCGATCTGCCAGAAGCCGCGGGATGTCCCAAATCCCCACCGACCCAGTCCTCCACGTTAGGGCTTAGGGTTTTTTGTCCGGGCTCTTTACCTGAAGGGACTTCAAGACACCTGATTTTATGGATCGGTTTTAATTAAGGGGTTTAGACTTTAGGCTCGGTGTTTAGTTTAGGGTTTTGGCTTTAGGGCTTTAGGCTTTCGGGCTTGCTTGAACCACCACAACACAAGCATGCTTTGAAGCTGCTTGTTCTTGTGATCTCCTTACATAATAGCTCCTGAAAAATGTAGGCTGTTGGGGACAGGTAAGACCCCAAACCCTAAACATCCCTAAACCCTAGACCCTAAACCCTAAACCCTAAGTTTCAGGGGATAAGGGGACGGGGTTTACGGCTGCAGGGCTTTAGGGTGGAGGGTCCTTGGGTTTGGGGATGGGAGATCCAGGTGTGAGGTTCAGAATGTCCCCCGTAAGGGTTTTACGGGTTTAGGGTTTAGGTTTTAGGGTTTAGGGTTGATGATAAAAATCCTGCATTACCTATAATGGGCACTATACTATAATTCCCATAGTTTAGGGTCCTTAAGGTACCCTAAGGTAATGCAGGATTCATATCATCAACAGCAGGTACTGTCATGTGGAATACGTCCCCAAATCAGAGTAGTATTTCCGAATATGGAAACCCTACATGCTACTATAATATACCCTAAACCCTAAACCCTAAACCCTCAACCCTAATATCGGTACTTAACATCCTTTGGGCCCGAGGTCCCCATAAGCTACAGGCCCTGAACAAGGGCAGCGCGCACTTCCACGGCTTTTTGAATGCTTATGGCTCTGGGGTTTTGCATCCGGGAGGTTCCTCAAGCCTAAAAGCCCTAACCCTAAGCCCTAAAACCTTCAACCCTAAACCCTAAACTAAATCCTAAACCCTACACCCTAAGCCCAAAAAACCTAAACCCTAAACGCCCTAAACTCTAAACCCTAAACCAAACCTTCAATTGGGATGGCTTCCCAGCACCCCAGGCCTTGAATCTTCTTTCAAATCGGTAAAAAGAGCAAAGATCGGAATTAGACTCCAGCTATTCTATTTAGGGTTTGGGGTTTAGGGTTTAGGGTTTGGGGTTTAGGTTCGGGATTTAGGCTATCGCGGGCTGGTTTAGGATTTGGGGTTACTTTTTATAGTCGGTTGCTAACCACAGTCATAACCCAGTAACCCGTTACTTAGCTAACTGGAGCCCTAGGGTTACCCAGACACCCTGCGATGCGAACTCGAACATTCAGACCTCAGACCCAGAAAACCCTAAATGTTGGAACCAGGGCCCCTGGGCGCTAAATTGACCTTCTGCCTTCGAAAAGGGCGGACTGTATGTGGTCTTCTACGCAGGCTTTAGCTGGCAAATAAGATTAGTCCTTCCAACCACGCACTGTGCTTTCGACGCGGGATATTTCTAGCACTTCTTGTTGGACCCCTCAGCCTCAATGGTCCAAGAATGGAGCGGCACGTCGGCGCGGGCAAGGAATCTTCGGATGTAGAGCCCACGTCATGAGGGCTCACTAGACTAGGCCCAAGCCTTCAAACCTTCGCTTAGACTCTTAATGCCTCTGAACCCCAAAAATAAACCCTGCGTAAATCTCGAGACCAAGGGTCTGGTGCAAAAGCACTGCGAGGTAGCCCGCAGCGCTGCTTGCAAGGCAGTGCGCATTGCCTTCACATAACTCACTGCCCATCGGGATTCGGGAAGTAGGGCGACTGCTGATAGACCAAATCGTATAGCTGGGAGCCATGGTCTACTCCTTGCATCAGCAGTCGCTAGTAAGCCCATGAGTTCAGGGCATGGGGCTGTCGTGCACCTCCAAGATCCGTCACATGGCAGATCCAACCAGCATCAGCCACAGCATCGGCATCAGAGGCATTCTGATTATCTGTTTATCTATGTCGTCAACACCACCAGCGAAATGCAAGTGTTAATGATCATGACCATGAATACGAGAATGCAAGTCGTCGTACTCGTCCTCGTTCTCGTTCTGATCTCAACACGGTTGTCGTCGTCATCATCAGCACGCACATCCCTGTGATTACCGTCAACATCATCAACATCATCATCATCATCATCATCATCACCATCATTATCACCATCAACATCATCAAAGACATTATAGCATGAACAGCTCTCAAAAACGATTGCATTCTCCATCACTCATCACCATTCTCACCATAGTTGACACCAATTCGATGCTCTTCTTTCAGTTGCGTGATCTTCTCGGTCTCTGCAACGAAACGAGACAAACGCATCGTGTGTGCCTGGATGCGCAGGTGGAAGAGATTGGACCAGCGCTGGCTCTTCCTGGCACAGGGATTCCAGGGTGGAGACTCTGTGGAAAGTTTCTGGACACAAGGCAACTTCCATTTCGTTGCCTGTGCACCTAGTCAAAGCTGCCCAAGTGGAAGTATGCTGTGAAACAGGCGATCCTAAGTCAAAGTAATGTAGGATCCTTCATAATTAGAATAGGGTTTTGGAGTATAATGTGCTGTAGTTAGAACAAGGAACCCCCAAGATAGTATAGAGGCAATAATGAAGGCCCCTATGTTACCTATAAGTCTTGATTCGGTGACCCCAAAGAAATCCTTGATAGAACCTGCATGCTTGATTGACTGCTTGGGACCCCTGAAAACCTATATGCTCATTCCAAACCTCTAACCCGCTAAAAGAAACCCTCATCGAACATCAAACGCTTCGGTACTTTGGACCCTTTGAGATCCCTAAACCCTATGCAAACCCTAAACGGCTATGCTCCGAGGATCACGCTACCCTGAATCTGAACTCGCATCAAGTAACCAGCCACAAATGAACGTTCCCGCCTCAGGACCACTTAACGAATAGAGTCCTTATGATCTCAGAGCTCCTAAACCCAAAAATCCCAAACTCAAAGTCCTGAAGCACCACACTCTACAGCCTTACAGCCCTAAACCCTCAATCCCTAAACCCCCTCAGAGCCCAAAGTGAGATCACGAAGCTGGCAACCTGTACCTAGAGTGACCAACGAACTTTTTTAAAGAAAAGATATGACCCGAAACGACAAGTACATTTACGGTTTCGGGTTCAGGATTTAGGGTTTAGGGGATTTCACTCTTTGAGGCTCTAGGTAAACCCCAAAAAGGTGCAATCCTTGCTGGAACACACATAGTAGCTCGCCTACCAGTTACGAGTACCGATCTTTCGAGGAGACTGGAGGTTAAAGATTTGGAGTTTCGGGGTAAAGATTTAGGGTATACCTGTAGTCTCCCTTGTAGCTCCTTTTGTGGGTTACCTTATAGGATCCTAACTACAGAAATAGTTTCAATGACCCTAAACTCTAAACCCTTTAGGTTAACCTAAAAAAAAGAACTACCATGGAGACTACAGGTAGGGTGCAGCGTTTAGGGCTTCGGCTGTAACGCAGGACCCACGGTTCGTGTCGGGATGTTCCGGCTTGGTTTGAAAACGTGGAACTTAAACCCTAAGCCCTAAATCCCTAAACCCTAAAACCCTAAACCCTAAATCCCTAAACCCCCAAGCCCTAAACCCTAAACCCTAAACCTCTAAACCCTAAACCCCCAAACCCTAAACCCTAAAACCCTAAACCTCTAAACCCCTAAACCCTAAACCTGCCTTCTCTAGAGCTCCAAGAGCTGAAACCGAACCGCCGAAGTCGGAAGACTGACCCTTGCAAGCCCCAAACCAAAGCCCTGAGCTGCCGCAATGCGTAAGGTTTAGGGTTTAGGGGTTTCGGGTTGTAGGGTGTCGGGTTTATGGTTTAGGGCTTTGGGCCTTTGGGGTTAAGGGGTGTATGGTTAAGGCGTTTAGGGGTTTCGGGGTGTAGGGTTTAGGGGTGTAGGGTGGGTTCAGGGTGTAGGGTTTTGGGTTTTGGGGTTTCGGGGTTTAGGGTTAAGGGGTGTGGGGTTTAGGGTTTAGGGGTTTCGGGGTTTAGGGTTAAGGGGTGGAGGGTTTAGGGTTTAGGGGTCTACGGGTTAGGGTTCAGGGGTGTAGGGGTTAGGGTATAGAGGTTTAGGGTTTAGGGGTTTAGGGCACTTCAAACTAAACTCCAAAACCCAAATTCTAAACCCTAAACCGCAAAACTTAAAGCCTAACGCGGGCGTCCTTCAGGGATCCCACATGGTAGACATGGGTGCCGTTGCGAGCGGCTGCCACAAAGTCCATGGTGGCATTAATTAGTGTGCACACGCGACGGCCATGGCTCAGAGAGCGATAGCCCGGAACGGCCGAACTTTTAGGGTTCAGGGGTCCTTTAAGGGTGTAGTGGCTTTGGGTAGGCTTCATCTGCGGTTGGGTGGGTGCCTTATTAGCAAAGGGCTTGTAACATTTGCAAGCGTGCAGGTGCCAAGAGTAGGATCTGGCGCTCACAGCTTCAACCGGTTTGGGTGTCCTTTGTTATAGAGGTTTAGGTATATCTACCTAAAACCACTAAACCCTAAACCCAAAACCTAAAATCCCAAACCCCGAAACTGAACGTTGCATCCTAAACCTGTGCCAAACATCATACAGGAGGCAAGGCACTAGGGATAGGGAGGGCTTCTGTGCTCCCTGGGGAGCTAACCATGGCATCCCTGCCCAACATCAAAAGCTGCAGTTGTTTGTCATTCCTGCAGATAGGAGGGTTTAGTATAGGGGCCTTAACAATTGGAATAGGGTCTTGGGGCCCAGTATACTATAAGTATAACAAGGAGCCCCCAAAATAGTATAGGTAAATATTAAGGCCCTTATATTAGGGGTTTAGGGTTTAAGGTCTACAGGATTTGCTCAGAATTTTTTCTTAAGGCATCGGCGGTAAAGCTTCATTGACTCAAGCTTACCCCAACAAAGTAAGCGGATGGACAAACCGCCGAAGCCCTGAGCCAACCCTAACATCCAAAACCCAAACCCCAAACAGGCGAAATCCAAAGCCGGGGACCTAACCCTAAACCCTAAACCCTAAACAGGGTTTAAGGGTTTAGGGTTTAGGGTACGAGCTAGGGGAGACCATACGGGCAAGTTACCAGAAAAAGGGATAAGTAGCACGACTCAACCACGAATCCGTGGATCTGCAGCATGGTTTTGATGGCTAAAAGCCCTTAAACTCTCAACCCTAAATTCTAAAACCCCAAACCCTCAACCTCTAAACCCTCAACTCTAGACCCCTAAACCCTCAACCCCTAAACCCTAAAACCCCTGAAGCCATTGCAAAGTCACAGCCTTAAACTCCAAGAAGCCTGTAGGGCCCCCTCAATCGTTCCAGATCTTGTGCCGAAGACCTAATGTAGGGGCCTTCATGATTAGAATAGGGTTTTGGGGTAATTCTAATAAGGAACCTTAACAGTAATATTGGCAATTATTTAGGCTTCTATATAAAGCCCTGCATACCCTGAACTCGAACCCTAAACTCCGAAGCCCCACAGCCAGTGACTCTACACCCGAACCCCTCGAACCCGAAGTCTGGGAGCAACGTCCTAAGAAGCCCTAACGCTGATAAGGGTCCTAGGCACTGTTATGGGTTTGGGGTTTAGGGCTTGGGGTTTATGGGTAAATACATGCCCATATCATAATACGAATTCCTAATGTGGAACCCTTACATTCCACTACATAGGTACTTAGGACGCTTTGGGTAAGAAGCATTACATCAAAGCGTAGAACCTGCACACTAAGCCCGCAACCCAAAGCAACGCTAAACAGCCGCTGAGCCCAAAGTCAAAAGCTTTAACTAAACACCGAACCCTGAGGCCGCCCTAATTACACCCTAAATGAGGCCCTAAACCCTAAATAACCCGAAAGC
>CAJNDV010010524.1:30414-45892 GCA_905221635.1 Symbiodinium sp. CCMP2456
CCTAAACCCTAAAACCCTAATAAAATTATTCAGGCCCCTGGAGTGTCCTCGTCCGGCTTGAAGCTGTCCGCCTCTTTGAAAGCCTGCCCCGGGCTGGAGCTAAGGTTTAGGATATAGCCTAAACCCTAAACCCTAAACCCTAAACCCTAAACCCTAAACCCTATACCTGGACCCCGAAGGACTTACCTTTTTAAGGACTTGTACAAGGAAGCCATAAAAGGGATTCCGGAAAACGTCGCTTATTTGGGGCTTAGGGTTTAAGGAAGCCATGAAAAGGATCCCTAAAATGGTAGCTTGTCTGGGGCTTAGGATGTCGCTTAGGGGCTGTTGCCTCCAGGAACAGGTTCGAAGGATGATGCTAGGGCAACGCAAACCATCAGCCAGTCTAGAGTTTAGGGTTTAGGGCACTTGGGCTTATGGGTTCAAGGTGTAGGCTTTAGGGCTTTAGGGCTTATGAGTTTTGGGTTTAGGGTTTTAGGGTTAAAGGGCCTTGGGGTTGAGGGTTTAGGGTTGTAGGGTATTAGGGTGTAGGGCCTTGGGGTTTAGGGTTTAGGGTGTAGGGCCTTAGGGTTCAGGGTTTGAAGCTTTAGGGTTTGGGCTTTAGCAGGTGCAAGACCAATGGGAAAATGCACAACTTGCAGATTTCCGAACTGCGAACGAATTCCCCTTCGAAGGCCCCTCAAACTGAGGCAAACAACGGGCATAAAAGGCATCGCAGGGTCTAAACCTGTGATAAAAAAGAACCCTACCATCTAAGGAATCATACATAGAAGCCATAAAAGGGAACCTTCAACAAGTAGGTTGTTTCGGCTGCAGATAATACTCGTCATGCAGACCTCTATCCCTAAGCCCGTCCTCCCTCTTTATCGGGGTGTTGGGTCCGAAAACAACGTAGGGAGACTACCCAGGGTCCAATAAAGGACGGTTTAGGGTTTAAGGTTTAGGGCTGAGGGGAATGAATTCGGTTGTGAGGTATACCATGGCGTCGAATATTGAGGCCTGAATAGGTGATAGCTATAACCCGAAACCCTAAAGCCCTAAACTCTAAACCCTAAACCCCCTATAACTCGATGTAGTGAGGGTTGTTTTAAAAACCCTCTTTTCTAAACCCTAAACCCCTATAACTCGATTGTAGTGAGGGCTTTTATATATAACAAACCCTCTTCTTCTAAACCCTCAACCCCTATCTCGATTGCAGTGAGGGCTTTTATATATATATATATATATATAACAAACCCTCTTGCCTAAACCCTCAACCCGTATTCTCGATTGTAGAGACTGCTTTTATATATAAAACACCCTCTTTTCTAAAGCCTAAACCCCTATAACTCGATTGCAGAGAAGGCTTTCATTTAAAAAAACCTCTTTACTAAGCCCTACACCCCTCTAACCCCAAACCTTAAACCCCAAACCCTAAACCCTAAACCCCTAAACCCTAAACCCCCAGAACTCGATTGTAGTGCTCTGGCGCTATGAGGTGGCAGAGGCAAAGCGGGATCGGCTCGGAGCTCGGAGGCTTAAGTTTAGGGTTTAGGGTTTAGGGGTTTAGGGTTTAGCGTTCTTCGCTGTTCCCAGAGAACCCAATACCCCGTAACTAAGGAATATACCCTAAATTATAGGGCCCTTAATATTATGATTGAAGGTATATGCCTTAATTAAGGGGTATTGTGTTCTCTAGGTTAGGTATTCTTGTACCTATCTATATGTACAAATTGCTCTCTCTCGCTCTCTCGCTCTATATACATAGGCGTTGGGTTGGGTTTGGCAACCGCCAATGACCTCTGAACTCGCAGCCCTAGCACCAATAATTGTACGAGCCCTCAATACCCTAAAGCCCTAAAAAGCTCAGACCGTAAAACCCCCTAAAGACGCTAAGGCCCTAAAACGCTCAGACCGTAAAACCCAGAGAACACCCAAAGGGATGTAACCCGACCTCCTCATGCTGCTTCCAAAGGTTGCCTTTGACAGAGTCGAGTTCAGCCTCCAGGAATCTGGGATTCAGGGTCCGATAGGGCTTTCCTTAAAGGGTACCAACGGAAGGATACTTATCAACAGGTTTTATCTGAAGAGTACAACAAGTACATGGTTGCTGTAAAGGTTTCCTTTCGGGAGCTGGGCGTACATCTTCAACTAGCCCCTAAACCCGAAACCCGTAAACCCTAAAGCCTAAAACCCTAAACCCTCATTTTGAATAAATGGGGTGGGTTTGGGTGAGTTTAGGGTTTAGGGTTCAGGGCTTAGGGTTTAGGAGTTTAGGGTTTATGGTTTTCTGGTTTTAGGGTTTAGGGGCTTACGGGTTTCGGGGTTTAGGTTTAGGGTTTAGGGTTTAGGGTGAGTAAAGTTTGTCACGAACCCTATACACCCTCAACCCTAAACCTTAAACCTAAACCCTACATCTTATAAGCCCGACAGCCTGAACCCCGAAACCCTACTTGGGGGGACATACTTGCGATTCTATCCTAGGACTCAAAATCGCCTTGTATAGTATAGTCTCTGGGCTCAAAGAAATTGAAACGCAGGTCCCTTGAGCTTTAGGCTATTGCCACACCTATAGTACTCTCTATGAAGCCCTAGTATAAGCCCTAAACCCCTCCAAAAAAACCCTAAAACCTCTACGAAGCCCAAGCCCTAAATCAAGTGAGTGATGTAACCTCACAGTCGACAGACCTAATATATAAACCCTAAACCCTAAAATCCTAATGTAGGGGGCCTGAATGATTCGAGGAATGAGGGCTCTTTTAAGGGTGTTCTTTAGATGTTCTGTTTGAGGGCTCGGTAGGTTTTTTGGGCTTGGGGGCTTTAAGGTGCCTTACTAGTTGGAAGAGGGGTTCTTGCATACTGTAGGGGCCTTTCTTTCACACAGGCTGAAAGTCCAAAAGTAGGGGCCTTAATAATTAGAATAGGGTTTGGGGGCCCATTATACTATAAGTATAATACGGAACCCCAAAAATAGTAATTATTAAGGTCCCTATATTACATGATTCTTCTAGCAGAATTCGTCCGGAACCCATAAATCGAGTGTGCTTTGTTAAGGTCCTAAGCCGTGGGCCTGCGACATCACACCGCTGGCAAGAAGCTTCCTCGGCTGATTCGACAAGAACTGGTAGCTTTTCAGGATTTGTGATGCCGGTCTCTAGGTTTAGGGCGTACCCCTCAGCCCTGAAACCCAAAGACCCTTATTGGAACCTTAAAACTTGCAGCTCTCTCTAAACCCGGAAGCCCCCCGGCCCTAAACCCCTGAATCTGTGGCCTTGTAGCCCTTCGCGGTCCTTTTAAGGGATCTTTAACCTTTCGATCCTTCAAGGTCTCCCTTTCGGGATGCTTTAAGGGCCTCCTCTAAGGCATCCTTTAAGGGATCCTTTAAGGATCCCGTAACGGCTCTCTTGACAGCTGCTTTAAAAGGATCCTCTAAGTTCAGGGGCCCTCTTGAGGGCTCCTGTAGGGGCTCCTTTAAAGCATCCTTTAAACTAGGGGCTCGTTTAAGGGATCCTCCCTTTAAGGGCTCCGATAAACGATGCTGTAGGGGCTCCTTTAAAGGATCCTCTAGGGGCTCCTTTAAAGGATCCTCTCATCTAAGGGCTCCTTTAAAGGATCCGTTAGGGGTTCGTTTAAGGGATCCTTCAAGGGCTTCTAATGTAGGGGCCTTAATCATTAGAAGGGGGTTTTGGGGTAACTCCACCCCGAAATACGGTTGATGATATAAAATCCTGCATTACCCAGAAAAAGGACGGAATATACGATAATTCCCATAATTCCCATAGTTTCAGGATCCTGAAGGTAATGCAGGATTTATGTCATCATCCGTAGTGTAGGTAATTATTCAGGCCCCTACCCTACCAGGTTTGGTTTGACTATATTCATAATAAGGACCCCCCCCAAAAAGAAATAGTATGAGTAATTGTTGCTTAAACCCTGAACCCTAAACCCGAAACCTAAACCTGAAATCCTAAAACCCCTAAAACCCTAAACCCTATACCCTAAACCCTAAAACCCTAAACCCTAAACCCTGAAACCCCTAAACCCTAAAACCCCTACAACCCTAAACCCTGAGCCCTCAACCCTATAGTATCAGGTGTGCGCATGTGGGCTCTAGATGCTGAGCCAGGAGCTCTTCGAAGACGGCGTGCGTCCTTCAAGAGAAACTCGGGAGCTACTAAAGACATACCTCAAACGACTTTAGGGTCTAGGGTTTAGGGTTTAGGGTTTAGGGCCTTTAAAACATACCTTAAACGACTTTAGGGTTTAGGGTTTAGGGTATAGGGTTTAGGGTTTAGGGTTTAGGGCCTTTAAACCATACCTTAAGCGACATTAGGGTATGAGGTTTAGGGTTTAGGTTAGGGGTTTTAGGGGTTTTAGGGTTTAGGGTTTAGGGCTTCTAAAGCATACCTTAAACGACTTTAGGGTTTAGGGTTTAGGGTTTCTAAAACATACCTTAAACGACTTTAGGGTTTTGGATTTAGGGTTTCTAAAACATACCTTAAACGACTTTAGGGTTGAGGGTTTCTAAAACATACCTTAAACGACTTCGGGGTTTAAGCTTTAGCGAGCTTCTAAACCATACCTTAAACGACCTTAGGGTTTAGGGTTTAAGCGACCAGAACCTACCTTTTTTGTAGGTTCTTTGTAACATTGTACATTGACTTATACATGCACTAACTTATGATATAGAATTGTCAGGGGCCCTACGGAAAAGGTAGGTTTTGGTGGATCAATGTGTAATCTGCAAGGCTTAGACGGGTGTGAGGAGACCTTACAAGGCCTATAAGGGCCCCTTGAGTTGAAAGCAAGGGTAGACCAAGCAAAACCACACGGTTTAGGCGTTAAGATTTAGGGTTCCGACACTTCTAACGCCTGATAATCTAAAGCCCGAAATTTTAGAGAATGATCGAAGCAACACCCCCATAACCGCCTAAACCCTAAAGCCTCAACCCTGGCCCCAACCCGTTAGAAACGCCCGAAGTCCGCAGCTCCTCGGATGTTTGTTGATTTGCTTGTAGAGCACCGGCTGGGTATACTCCGGAGCATCCTTGGATCCATCAGGGTCTTGAGGCTGAAACACCATGGTGTAGGGTTGTTGGCTACATGCTCTCATACATACACACACAAACACACACACACACACATATATATATATATATACGTACACACACACATATTACCAACATACAGACATACAGACATAAATACGGACGTACATACAAACGTACATACAAACGTACATACAAACACACACACACACAACCGTACATACATGCGTACATACATGCGTACATGCATGCATACATACATACATACATACATACATACAGACAGACATACACGCATATACATACATACACGCATAGACATACATACACGCATAGACAGACATACATACATACATACATACATACATACATACATACATGCATGCTCACATACGTACATACGTACATACATACATACATTCCGTCTGACAAACCAGATCACCGGAGTCCGGATGGCTACTTTCCCTGGGACACTGAAATGGAATCCAGACTCACTGTGTGCCCATGGAGGCGGCACTTTTGCTGTTGCCAGCCAGCTCATTAAAACGCCAAGTTGTGGATGCATGTAGTCTGTCATGCTTGAATGTGGACGAAGTTTGTCGTGCATATCCGGCTCTTGGGCTCTTGTCTCTCCGAGTTGCCGTTTCGTTGTGCCCGAAGCGTCGGTAACATATCACATCGACGATCACCTGAGGAATCATCATGAATTTTGCTGAGATGGGTCCAAGGTTTTTCGGGGACAGCATCGGTACGCACGGAAATCCCTACGTAATGGGGATGAAAGACGTGGATGGTCGAAGATAGTTCGCGATACAAAGATGGCATGGCAGAGTCTGCGAAAGAACCTTGCAAAATGAGCGGCTTTAGGCCTTTAAGGGCATTCTATCTTTACGTTCCCTCTGTCACCATGGGCAAAGGCTCGAGTCTACTGTTGTCAGCCGATGAGCCAGCAACCCAGACGCAAAAACCCAAATACATGCAGGAACCTCAAATGAAGAGCTTCGAAAACACCTAGACTGTTGCAAAAATATGGAAGGGTTCATATTCCGATTCACAGAATGTTGCTTATATTGTAGGAGCCGACAGCTAGTTCCCAAAGACACTTCGAAAAAAAACGTCTGACAACCCTTTGGTTGAAGGAGATACTGCTGGGTCTTGTCTCTCCAGTCTATAGGAGCCCGAAGGATGCGAAAACGAGGATGATGGCGGGTTCCGGATGTTGGCAGGGCGCTATGATGTGTTCGAAAATTGAAAACGACTACACTGCCTTCACGAACGCGAACAACCCATCTAATCTCATCCTGGAGCCCCAAAGTATATAAGGCTTTTGGGATTCCCTGGATGGGGCGTCTGGCTGAGTTCGGAGCATCCTGTCCCCAGGTCTGTCGCCACTCCGCAGCCAGTTGGAAAGCCGAGGTCACTGCGGCCTGAACAGCTTCAGTTAAAGGAAACTACCAGGTGGGGAGTTTAGGGTATATAGGGCTTCTACAAGGCTTCCATAAGGTATATAGAGTTTCTATAAGGCTCCTAGAACGGTAACTACCCACCTGAACATGTCCTAGACTTCAGGGTCTGAACGAGCTTTAAAAGATCCTTCAGATGCATCCGTCCCACCCTTCCACCGGTTCCCCTACTGAATCCACAAACCCTAGGGCCCTCAACTCTAAAGCCTAATGCTAGGCTCCCTAAACTCCTGACAGCTAGAAACTGGTTCAGATGTTGGGGCTCCCGCTTGGTCGAAACCGGCTTCAAGGCGTTTAGAGTTTGGAGTCCTAAAGTTTAGGGTTTAGGGTTTGGGGGGTTGGGGTTCAATGAGAATCACATGGCTCCACTGACGCCAGAAAACCCCGGACCATGATCCCAAAAGACCAACGTCCTGCAACCGAACACCCTAGAAAGCAACCCTACCACCCGAGCCCTGCGACGCTAAGAACTAAACCATATATCCCAGCTCCTGGCCCCTAAACCCTAAGCCCCATAACCCCTAATCCTCAAGCCCCGAAACACCATGCCCTCAGCCCTAAGCCCTAAACCCACAACCTTAAAATATAAAGCCTAAGCTGCTAAAACCCTGAACCCCTGAACCCCTGAACCCTTAAAACCCTAAAACCCCAAAAGCCCAGCCCCGGGAGCTCCAAAACAAAAAACAACACCAGAACAAACACCAGAACTAAACCTTAAGTCCTTTTTAGCACACAAACCTAAACCCAAAAACCCTTAACAGCAGAAAGCCCTAAACCCAAAGAGCACTACCCTAAACCCTAAAACCCTCAACATCAGAACCCCCTAAACCCAAAGAGCACTACCCTAAACCCTAACCTTCCCTAACTTCCCTCACCCCTCAACCCTAAACCCAACAACAAACACAGACGTCGGAGGAGCGGGGTCGTCGCCGTTGACGTGGAGAACCGGGAGGCCGAAGCCTCACACTTCAGGTTCTGGGCTTCAAGGGTTTAGGGTTTAGGGTTTAGGGGTTTTTATAACTAGAACAGGGTTTAGGGTTTAGGGTTTAGGGGTTTTTATAACTAGAATAGGGTTTAGGGTTTAGGGTTTAGGGTAAACCCCAAACCCCTGAACCCTAAACCCTATTTTTGGGGGGGGGGGGGATATATTTAGGGTTACAGGGCTTTAGGGCTTTATGGTTTGCGGCTTCAGGGTTTGGGGTTTAGGGTTTTGGGGTTTCTGTTAGGGGTTTAGGGTTTAGGGGTTTGGGGTTTCAGGGTGTGGGGTTTAGGGTTTTGGTTTTTGGGGTTTACAGTTTCAGGGTTTAGGGTTTCAGGGTTGAGGATTTCAGGCTTAAGTTTAGGGTATCGGGGGTTAAGGTTTAGGGTTCAGGGCTTCGAGTCTGGGACTTTAGGGTTTAGTGTATGAGGGTTCAGGATGTAGGGATTTGTGGCTTAGGGCATATAGGGTTAAGGATTTAGGGCTTAGGGCAGGGCTCACGGGGCTTAGGCATGCGGTTGAGGGTTTTAGGGCTTAGAGTTTCGGGCTATGGCGAATAGGGTTCAGGGTGAAGGGTTTCAAGGTGGGTTGGGCTTGCACCTGTGCTGCTGAGCAGATGATATCTGCCAGCTGGGCACCGCGCCCTGCCGTCAAGACTGCGTACGACACGACACTGGAGTTGCTGGATATCGCCTTCACACTCTGCAAGAAGTTCGGCACCAATTGGAGGCCAGGACATTGACCTCGCAGCTATCTAAGCCTCGCGTGAGCATGTGCGCTGCAGAAAAAAGAGCCGTCACGCTGCTGTCAAAAAGGACGATGGCCACAGACTGGGGATCCACTGGCAGCATCACCGTGTCAGCCGTTTTGGTGTTCATTTTCAGAAACGGGAGGATTTCTTGGCACGAGTCACTCCTCGCAGCATCGGCCATCGTGTCAATGCACGACACTGCGACTGCATAATACTGGAACGATGGGGTACTGCCACTCTGGTCAGGTCAGTGTCAATCTGCTCTGCTCCGAATCCACTTACAACCCATCAGAAAAACCTGTCGAACCTGTACTCTTGTCGAATCACAACCCTTATAGAAACCCCAAGCCTTAAACCCCTAAACCCTAGCTTGACTTAATTGAAAGCCCTACTTCTAGAGTCCCTTCCAAAAGCCCTCGTAGAAACCCCTAGAGCACCTTATAGAATTCGTCAAAGGAACCCTTAGAGGGAACCCTGATAGTTGCCTTGTAATACCCCGGTAGACCCATAGAACGCCTTAAAATTGAGTAACCCGTATAGTAACCTTATAGAACTCCTTAGAAGAACAACCCTAAACCCCTCACCCTAAAGGAACAACCCTAAACCCGTTACCCTTATAGAACTCCTTAAAGGAACAACCCTAAACCCCTTACCCTCATAGACCTCCTTACAGGAACAACCCTAAACCTAAACCGTAAACCCTACACCCCGGCACTCTCAACCTGCAACTCCGCCTTTGCCCAGGTCCGAAGAGTACATCGTGGAGCGGTCATCGACAGGGTCTGTGGTGAAGCCCACCTGTCTTAGCTCGCCTCTAAAAATCTACCTAACAACGCCTAGACATACCCCTAAAAAGCATGGAAATCCCGAAATCCACCCTAAAAGGCCCAGAAATCCCCCCCCTAAACCCTAAACCCTAAACCCTAAACCCCTAAACCCTAAACCCTAAACCCTAAACCCCTACACCCTAAACCCTAAACCCTAAGGCCTAGGGCTCCATATGAGGGGCCCATACTTCCAACCTTAGAGCCTTCAGGAAGAGTGTGGCTTGTGCTTTGGGGCTCCGGGGTTCAGGTGTTTTAGGGGGATTATCCCTGAACCCTGAACCCTGAGCCCAAACCCCTAAACCCCTAAACCCTAAACCCTAACCCTTAAACCCCCCTAAACCCCTAAACCCTATCCCCTAACCCCTAAACCCTGAACCCCTACACCCCTAAACCCCCCTAAACCCAAACCCCTAAACCCCTACCTTAAGAACCCAAAACCTACTTTTTTGTAGGGTCCCTATAAATCCCATATTAGGGTTTATAATAAGGACCCTACAAAAAAGTAGGTTTTGGGTTCTTAAGGTAAACCCTAACCCCCAAATCCCTTAAACGGGGAAGTTCGGGGCTTTCGGAAGAGCTTGGCTTGTACTTTGCGCCTTCGGCGTTCGAGGGCTCAGGTGCTTAGAAGAAGTTTAGGGTTTAGGGTTTAGGGGTTCAGGGGTTTAGGGTTTAGGGTTTAGGGGTTTAGGGGTTTAGGGTTTAGGGTTTAGGGGTTTAGGGTTTAGGGCTTCGGGTTTAGGGGCTCCCAGGCGTATATAGGGCCGGGAATAGTTACGAATTGTTTTGAAGGTTACCTGATCAGAATCCTACATAGTCCTAAGATATTTCCCTCAAATGGGTAGGAAGCCTATTCATTCTATTCTTGAGACAAGTACAGGGCAGCCTTGTGGTTTTGTCTAGCGCCACATCTGAAAAGCAACCTGGCGATCCTAAACCCTAAACTTGTTTAGGGTTTAGGGTTTAGGGTTTAGGCCCTAAACCGCACCTGATTGTTGATGATGACGTGGATGGTGCCACCGACCTTCATCCATCAGAAGCCAGGCTATTCGGCTGAGGCTTTTGTTTCCGAAGCATCGTGCACTGGACAACTCTCTTTTCCTGAACCTGCGGCTCAAATTTCTCAAACCCGCAAGTGCGTCTATTCAAGTCCTGATGAATGCTCGGAAAACTATAGTAACAGATTGCAAAACCCGTATGGAACCTCGTAGAGGAACCACAAGGCACCCTTTTCAGATTTTGCAATCAACTACTTACTGAACATACAAACCAAAATCCCAAACCAAAATCCGAAAAACTCCGACCCTATGCCGCTTTTCATATGATGTAACACCGGTTCGAGGCCAGAGGACGTCGAACTCCGTGACATGCGCGAGCCTGAGATCGAGACCATGGGCGTTTCAACAGCAGTTCTGGGATTTAGGGCTTATGGTTCAGGGTTTAGGGGCTTAGGGGTTTGGGGTTTTGAGGGCGAGGTGTAGTACTGCTTCATGGACCTCAGACGGGTTCTGTCGCAGATTTTTGCAGAAGGAAAGCTCTAAGTATTAGAGGGCTGGCGTTCGGGTTTCAGGGTTCTCGGGTTGGGCGGTTTTAAACTACAAATATGTTAGGGAATGCTCGCGATGAACAGTGCAAGTTCTTTAGACCCTTGCATTGCTTCTGACAACAGGTTTCCGGCCTAGGATTTTCGATGTGCCTAATTAACCATAGAATCAGTAGAAGTGACACTCTTAGCCGCATAGTGCAGCAGATGCATGTACAATAATGTGCGTGCATGCATACGTCTATATCTATATTACACACACACACACACACACACACAAGTGCACACCTTTTTTTTAGAAATTCGATGTTCTTTGTTTACCTGTGTTGTTTAGTTATGTAACTTATGTTTGTAGACGATGGCGACACGGACGATGACAACAACGGAACACATGCAGGAAGGCCATAATCGAAACGCTGCACATGAACAAGCTGCAGCTAATATCTCCACGTTCTTCGCCCAATGAACACATTCGCGATTAGGGTTTCTGGGTCTCGGCTACAACCACATCAACACCAGCTGCTGCAGATGGATCCCGGTCTGATGTTGCACCATGCAGGCTGAAACTGACAACAGACTGACAGTGTTCAAGCTTTTTACTGCTCGGACCTCCATAGTGGATGCCGAAGCCTCTCTAGCCCCTGTTCCCCTCAAGCCCTACCTGGACAGCAAAAGTATGTGGAATAACAGCCTTTTTATGGGCTTTGGGGGCATTGTTTTACATACTTTTGGGGGTTGAGATAGCCTTTTATGGGTTTCGGGCCATTAATTTACCTACTTTGAAGGGGGTTTAGGTACACCCGAAGATCCTGACAGAAAGCAGACCGCAAGCCCTATAAACCCTGGCAAGAGGCTGCAGGGTCTCGTAGCAGACGCCCTGGCCAGCAAAGGAGGCGTCCTCAGGACCAAAGGAATCACTCGCTGGCTTCGGGCAATGTAGGGGTCTTAATCATCAGAATAGGGTTTTGGGATATAAGATACTATATATCCAACAAGGAATCAGCAAAAGAGTATAGGTAATTATTAATGCCCCTCTATTACCCCGAGACTCCAAAACACCTGCCCCCGCAAAACAAAACTGTTAATATTGATTATGCCCTCACAAAGAGACCAACTTCCATGTGGGTTTAGGGTCTAGGGGTTTAGAGTTTAGGGCTTTCGGGGTTTAGGGGTTTTTGTACGTTCCTTAACCATGGCGCTTTGGAGTCTCTAAGTAGGGGTTCACGGAATACCTTTTGTACAGAGCTCACGATCCCCCCAGTGAGACCCGCCTCGCTGAAAGGAAACCATCTTCCATGTGAAACTGAAGCCAGACATGAGGGTTTCAGGGTTCAGGGTTTTAGATCAAGATATGATGGCGTACTTCGTCTCCAGAAGTCCCTGTTAGAACCTACGCAATCTAGTGGAGGAGGGCCTCTACCGTTGCTTGAAGGACTGGGGCGAAGCACTTAGGACTTAATGTAGGAATATGGTTTTGGGGGGGCTCTTTGTTATAATTACAGTGTGAAAACCCTTTGTACCCTAAACCCTAAACCCTGAACCCTAAACCCTAAACCCTAAACCCTAAACCCTAAACCCCGGGCACGGCGACACAGAGCTTTCAAGTTGAAGTTGCTTGAAGTGCTTGGCACTTGCAAGTCGTCAGAAATTAAGCATGGCAAGCTGAAGCTGTTGGGGACGAGCGGCGCCATGGAAAAGAATCGGCATGACCCGCGACCTGCATGCAGGGAGAGGCGATATATCCGATAACAACAATGTAGAACGAAGGCCAATACTCCTGGAGTACGGAATACCCCTAAAGTCGTATTTAAAAGCTCTACATTATTATCTAAAGAGTGTTCTGAACCAATGGGTAAAGGACACTCTGGATCCCGTGTTCGGTCGCAAGCCTCTCCTATCTTGCCAGCCAAAATGGACAACAACGACCGAGAACAGCTACAATCGAAGACTCGCTTCAGGGCTTAAGGCTTAAGGTACCTGCGACGAATCCCGAAAGGTTCCAGACAAATGTTACCTCCTCATCTACAAAGCTTTCTCGGGCTCACAAAATAAAGCACAAGGGCCCAAACTCCAAACGGCGATACAGTGATAGCCGAACCAAACAACCCTTCATTCAAACCTACCCCAAGCGAGCTCATAAGGTTTAGGGTTTAGGGTTAGGACGCGATGAAACATGTTATCAACGTATGGCTGTGCTTCGTACGGCCTCCGGCTTGAAGAAAAACCGGCAAAAACCCAGCAAAGCCCGTCGTTTAGATATTGAGACTCGGAGTTTATCAAAGTATGAAAAGTCGGACCGTGGCGGTGAATCGGACGGCTTGGACCCTAAACCCAAAGGGCTTAGGGTTTAAGGTTTAATCCAAAACCTTACGTGTCAGTTTTCCTCTGCGGTTCGACAACTGATGCAACAACTGGCGATACCCTCATGTGGGTAGTTCTCTAAATTCGCGTCCCTGTTTGAGATCCCCAAAATAGTATGGCACCCTTATAAAAAGGACCCCAAAACGGACCGTAATTTAGAGAACTACGCAAATGCTCGTGCAAGCGGCGTTTCAGTTTCAGAGAGACCCCAGTAGCACACGCTGTACAGGGCGCACATGCCATCCTTCCTAGCCAAGCTGCACGATAAGAACCGCAACAGTAGGGTTGCAATGCGATCAGCCCATGGGCACGAAGGCTCGACTGTTGCGACTTTGCAAGGACCCACACTAAGGCTACATAGCTTCAGGAAATCACGCCCCAAGCATCCTTCACGGAAAAACGGAAGCTGTTATGCCGAAGTCCGAAAAAACAGCGGCCGAAATTGCACCTCGTCTCCGCAGTATTGCCCAAGTAGTACTGCCTGGACGTCGGGCACCACTCCCTAGAAACACAATCCGGATTGAATTTATGTCTGATCCCCCTTGACATTGTAGCTGTGCTAATTGTTGGAAATACTGGAGCCATCTGGCATCATAAACAGGATGAATCTTCCGAAGCCACGAAGTTTCAACTCTGAAAGCAAGTTTGGCCCTCAAGTGCTGTACTAGGGCATAAGGACTTCGGCTTCAGGAACGGCAACAGCAAAATCAACACTGGTAAGGCCAACAAAAACAAGCCCCACGACACTTACAGGAGTATGACCGCGAGGACGCTGCGAAGTTACAAGTAGTCGCACCAACGCCGTGAACCTGGCTCTGGCACGGACAGTACATAGTACCAAATCGAGAACTGTTGCTACTGCTGCTGCTGCTGCTGCTGCTGCTGCTGCTGCTGCTGCTGCTGCTGCTGCTGCTGCTGCTGCTGCTCAATCTGTGGGCGCCGCTTGTAAGTAGTAGTAGTAGTAGTAGTAGTAGTAGTAGTAGTAGTAGTAAAGAGTAGCAGCAACAGTAGTACGCAACACTTACTTCCCCAATAAACCAAGGAAATAAAGGTTAAACTTTCAGATTACTATTGAATTATAAGAACCCCAAAAGTTTAAAGGTTGGGTATTGGGGAACTAAGAACAATAACAACTATGTTCTCAAGCATGGATAACAGCAGTCATGTTGACTCCAAGACGAAGCAAAAAGCACACCATCGCCAGACAATTGCGCAATTACCGAAGGTCAGCATCACATCAGTACCATCGCCATCAGATAGCATTCCTGCGATGAACAAATAAAGTAGAACCACCAACAAAGAAGCAATGACAAGTATGGTTAGTAGGCTGACCCTAAACCCTAAACCCTAAACCCTAAACCCGGCTGAAACAAGCAGAAGCTAACAGCAACTGCTGCGAGGCACTTGGCCCGAGCTCGACCCAGCGTAACGGTGTTCACCGTCTCCAAGTGTGATGGGTTCGCCTGGCGTTTGCTTCGGTTTAGGGATTAGGGTTTAGGGTTTAGGGTTTAGGGTTTAGGGTTTAGGGTTTAGGGTTTAGGGTTTACATGGTACCTATAGTCTCCATTGTAGTTCCTTTTTGGGGGTTAAACCAATTTTATATGTAGGGTCCTACAGGGGAACCCCAAAAAGGAACGACAATGGAGACTATAGGTCATTTTCGGAATTGAAAAAGAAGTTATTGAGAGATTCCGATAAGGGAGCTTTCCCCTCAAACCCTAAAGCCGTGAACCCGACTAGGGCCTATAAACCCCAAACCCTAAACCCTCCACACGCTGTGTTGGGGAGTAGTCATGCAGGGCAAGCCTTCTCGGTGTTGGCTGCAGGGTCTGAGGTTTGCCCCAAGCCCCAAATCTCGGGGTTCACTAGGTTGGGGTCGTTAGTACTTATTACAATGAAACGCGGTTTAGGGTTTAGGGCTGTGTTTAAGAACAGCCTACTATCACACCCACGGACTTTCGGAACCCTAACCCCTAAACACCCCTAAAGCCCCGCAATGCTATTGGAATTTGCGGCGCCATGCCCTGAAACCCTAAACCCTAAACCCTAAACCCTAAACCCTAAACCCTAAACCCTAAATCCTAAACCACACTTGAGGCCATGGCTTACCAGATTCAGAGGGCTGTGGGCATCAAAGACCCGACATGAAGTAACGAGGATGTAATGTAGGGGCCTTGATAATTAGAGGAGGGTTTTGGGGGTTCCTTTAAAGGGTTCTATAAGGGCCACTATAAGGGTTTAGGGTTTAGGGGGCCTTAATAATTGGAATGGGGTTTTTTGGGGGCTTCTTATTAGAATTATAGCATAATATATCCCCCAGCCCTGTTCTAATTACTGAGGCCCCTGTATTAGGGTCTAGGACTAGGATTGCAGGGATTTGGGCTTTAAGGCTCAGGGTCCAGAGTTGTGGGTTTCAAGGAAGCCTGAACACCTCATTAAGCTGGACGTGTTTTTGCCGGCTTTTGTTTGAGGGGCTGCTTTTACATTACGAATATAATCTCTTCCCCTAACATTAAACGGGGGGGGGGGG
>CAJNDV010010524.1:67889-78795 GCA_905221635.1 Symbiodinium sp. CCMP2456
CTGGCGCTTCAAGGCTCCAGGGCTTTCAGCGAGGAGTTGAGGATTAATCGCTGTCTTTTTCCCAAGGGATCTAAGGACTCATATATTAAGGCTTTTGGGCCCAAAGACCATACTATATAAGGCTTTTGGGCTATCTTGATCCCTAGGGTTTTTCGTGGAGGATGAGTCTGGGTAGCAGAATCCCTAAGGGTCCATGTACCCAAACAGTATATACTTTGGCCCCCAAGTACCTATATAGTATAGGGTTTAGGGTTTAGGGTTTAGGGTTTAGGGTTTAGGGTTTAGTATATAGTATACAACATACTATTTCGGTACATGGACCCTTAGGGAATGATACGAAGAAGCGGATTTTATTGGGTCTCTAAGCCCTGATCGCTAAACAGGCTTTCCTGAGACTGTTTGGGCGTGTATCTTTGATTGCTCTCGGAGCCTGATGTAGGCGCCAGAATGATTAGAATAGGGTTTTGGGGAAATTATATTATGATTGTACTTAACAAAGAACCGTTTAGGGTTTAGGGTTTAGGGTTTAGGGTTTAGGCACAAATGAGTATTGGTAACTATTAAGGCCCCCTTTCCTAAGCCGGCTGAGACGACAACGGAAGCGCATTGGGGCTGTCATTTACAAGGTTTAGGGTTTAGGGCACGCGGCCCAAGGCCCCTCCAGGGCTTTCAAGGGGTGTTCTGAGGATTGCACGTAGGGATTTCGAATTAGGGTTTAGGGTTGTTTTGGTGGTTTCTAAGGGTTTTGTAAGGGGTATGTAGGGTTTTGTTTGAAGCAAATTATTAATAAGAGTTCAATCCCTCAAAGACTAAGCGACTAAACCGCAAGTAACTTGACCTAAACCCTAAACCTCAAGCAGTGCTGTGACTGCCACGGGCGTTCTGCGTCCGCCGTGCCTGCACCGCTGCTTGTCGCCACAAGCCCGGCCGCAGCCTGACAGTTGGGTTTAGGGTTTAGGGTTTAGGGGTTTAGGGGTTTAGGGTTCAAGGTTTATAGGGTTTAGGGTTTAGAGGGATATTCAGGGTTTCATACAGCTTCTGGGTTTAGCGGTTGGCGGCTTGGGATTCAGATGGATTTATGGCCCAGGGGGTCGAGGGATTTAGGGTTTAGACTGTAGAGCTGAGAGTGTAAATGGGGGTTTCCGAAAATAGGGGGTGCCTTATTCTGGGGTCCTTATAATAAGGATCCTACTATTTGGGGTAACTAGTATATTAAAACCCTAAACCCTAAACCCTAAAACCCTAAACCCTAAACCCTAAACCCTATTTTCGGAAACCCCCAAATCGCCCAGCCTGACCGGATGTGACAGCAGCCGCGAGCCGCGTCTCGATCCCGGCTTCCCTGCCGGTAGCTGTTTGGGATGTAGGGTCTTTGGGTTTAGGGGTTGGGTTTAGAGTCTTAGGGTTTGGGGTTTAGGGTTGGGATTTAAAGTCTTAGGGTTTAGGGTTGGGATTTAAAGTCTTAGGATTTAGGGTTGGGATTTTAAAGTCTTAGGGTTTAGGGTTGGGATTTAGAATCTGAGGGTTTAGTGGCTTGGGTTTAGGGGTTTAGGGCTTTAGAGTTTAGGGCTTCTCACCAGCATGGGATTTCCCCAATAATCGACCAGCTACCTATGTCGTAGGTTGCTGCGCCAAGCACCATAATTACGAATCTTCGACAGGGGCTAAGGAGGTTCGAAAACCAACCCAGTGTATAGTGGAGAAGGCAGCCGAGATCCCAAGACAACCTCTGCATAAGGAGCCCTCCCGTTCCGAAACCCCCCTAAACCCTAAACTCAAGTAGACCCCAAACTCCTAAACTTTCAACCCTCATACACCCTAAAACCATTATAAACCCTAAATTCTAAACCCCAAACCCCAAAAAACCCTACCTTTCCTTTCAACCATCATACACCCTAAAACCCTAATAAACCCTAAATCCTAAACCCCAAACCCCAAAAAAACCCTACCTTTCCGACAAGCCCGCGCCGTGTTCGCGCCTCAGTGCCGCGCCGGACAGAGGAGGCTCAGCCTTCTGCAACAGGGGCACTGCGACATGTTAGAGTTTAGGGTCTAGGGTTTGGGGTTCAGGATTTAGGGGTTTAGGGGTTTAGGGTTTAGAGTTTAGGGTTTAGGGGTTTAGGGTTTAGGGTTCAGGGTTTAGGTTCAGGGTCTAGCGTTTGGGGTTCAGGGTTTAGGGGCTAGGGTTAAAGTTTTAGGGTTTAAAGGTTTGAGGTATCAGACATTAGGATCTAGAGAATATGGTTGGGAGGTTACGGCTTAGGAGCTAGAGCTTAGAGCTTTTCTGGCTTAGGGTTTACTTTTGGGTTGAAGCTTAGAGGCTTCGAGGTTAGGATGGATTTAGAGTTTCTTGTTTTGGGGTCAGGGGCTTCGAAACCTAGACGCTGACCAACACGATCGGGCTTGCAAGGGTCCCAAATTAAGGGCCCACATACTGTAGGAGACCTTGGCAAGGACTAGCAAGGAAATGCAGGAGTAATGTAGACCTCAGATTAGCAAACTCCCTGACGGGCTTTGTTCACCTATTGTTGCCATTAATATTGCTGTGACTCATGCTCGTAGTGTCTAGACATGTAGAACCATGATCCCTTTGAAAGTCCGGCAGAGGTGTGATATGGGTAGTTCTCTAAATTAGGGCCCCGTCTAGTTCCCCAAAATAGTACGGCACCTTCCTAAACAAAAGGACCCTAACAGGGACCTAAACCCTAAACCCCAAACCCTTAAACCAATAAATCCCCAAACCCCTAGACCCTATACCCCCAAACCCCTTAACCCTAAACCCCTAAACCCCTAAACCCTACAGCCTCTAGCTTGGAGAGCTACCATATGGGGGTTTCCGAAAATAAGGGACCCTGATATAGTACCCTACATAGGAGAATCCTTGCTATAAGGAGCCCTAAATAAGGTACCCCTTGTTTTCGGAACCTCCCATTACTCCTAAACCCTAAACACCTAAATCCCTACACCCTAAACCCTCTAGTTTAGAGAACTACCATATCAATTAGTACGGCACCTTCATAACAAGGACCCTAGAAGGGACTCTAGTTTAGAGAACTACCATATCAGAGAGGCCGACGGCGGCCCAGGGTTCGGTGGTGGCCCGGGTTTGGAATACCTAAACCCTAAACCCTAAACCCTAAAACCCTAAACTTCCCTAAACCCTAAACCCTAAACCCTAAACCTCGGCTTCAGAGTTTTTTGAGTTCGTTCTACAGGGCTCTTCAGGTTCTCCGCGGGCTGCGGGCGAGGGTTTATAGGGTTTAGGGTTTTAGGGTTTTGGGGTCTAGGGGTTAGGGCTTTTGGGGTCTAGGTCTTAGAGCTTTTGGGGTTTAGGGTTTTAGGGTTTGGGGTTTGGGGTTTCGGGTTTAGGTTTTAGGATCTAGGAGTTTTAGGATGGGGGGGTTGATCATCTTCACGTTGTGACGACTGGATAGTAGGCACGATCCTCCCCATATGAAGGTGACGATGACTATGACCATGGCTAAGACTAGACTTCCGTACCCTAAAATCCGATCCTAAACCACGTTCGAGACCGAAGCCTGAATTGTCCGGAATTCGGTTTCCAACTTTCGGGGGTGTACTCTAAGCCCTAAGCCCTAAACGGTCCACGCCTGGAACACCCTAAGTTGTGCTTCCTCCCTTCCGGGGCGGGCCTTCTTTCCGGCCTCGACGGCTGCGAAGTAGTCTCCCCACTTGGCCTTATGGGCGCAGGAGACCCTCAGCCCAAAGCCCTTCCCTGGGTTTAGGGTTTAGGGTTTAGGGGTTTAGGGTTTAGGGTTTAGGGGTTTAGGGTTTAGGGTTTAGGGTTTAAGGGCTTCGGGTATAGGGTTTAGGGTTTAGGGTTTAAGGGCTTCGGGTTTTGGGTTTACCTTAAGAACCCAAAACCTACTTTTTTGTAGGGTCCCTATAAATCCCATAATCGGGTTTATAATAAGAACCTACAAAAAAGTGGGTTTTGGGTTCTTAAGGTAGGGCTTACTAGGATTATGGGTTACGAATTCAGGGCTTGGGGTATATAGAACCCTAAGGGTCCAAGTGCCCATTATTGTAGGACTTTGGGGCCTTTTTGGGCACTTTAAACCATACATAAGGACTACTTGGACCCTTAGGGGAAGTTTAAGGTTATAAGCTGTTTATAGGGGAAGTTCGGCCTTGTCGGCCTGAGAGCTTGCTGCGTCGCCTGTCCCTGGACGAGGCTTCGGTGGCTGGCCGGTCCGACCCAACTGGGCTACCCGGGTTTCGGCAAAATCTTAGTCCTTTAGGTTTTTGGGGTTTAGGGCTTAGGGTTTTAGGGTGTAGGGTTTTAAGGTTTTTAGGATTTTTAGTCCTTTAAGTATGCAAGATTTTTCGGCCAGCGACTGCGCGGGAATCAACCGGGAAAGCGGCTTCAAGCCCTGGGCCTTCCTGCTTGCAAAGCCTAGGGGCGGAGGGTCCGCAAAACCCGTTAAAAGTTAACCTAGCTGAACCTTTCCGAAATCTAGGGCACTCTGCTCCACGAACAGAAGCAACCGAATGCAAGCAGTTCGGTGTTCCCGCTCCGAAATCCAAGCTCCCACCAGTGAGCGGCCAGAGCGGCAAAATGCTGCAACAGCTTCTGATCTGCTAGAGGAACCCTCTTCTCAATGTACTCCTGCATCAAGCCCGGGATTTTCTGGGTGAACCCTTCCTTCCGGCCTTTGTTCACCGTCGGACTCCTCCTCGTCGTAGTGCACAAAGGTGTTCTTGACTTTTAGGTCTTTCTCCGTGGTCTTTTGAGCGTCCTTGAGAGCTGTGGTCTTGCGGCGCCTCGAGGTTCCGTGCACAATCCCAACTCGGTCAGGGCGTTGTCTTGCACGCGTTGGGCCACCACTTTGGAGTCCGTCATCTGGCGAACGAAAGCCTCCCGGGCCAGACGTCCCTTGATCCCGCCGGAGCTGTCGCCTCCGCTGCTCGAGCCTGAAGCCAGAACCCAGAGACTCCAATACCCCTTAATTAAGGAATATACCTTAAGTTATAGTAGGATCACTAATATGATTTAAGGTATATTCCTTAATTAAGGGGTATTGGAGTCTCTGGGAACATCCTGGACCCCGTCTTCGGACCGCTGGCTCGCAATGGCAAGCCTGAGCACAGTGTACGCTGAGTCTAGATCGTTGAGCGTGGAGGCTTCCGTTTCGAAGGCGGCCCGTTGGCTCTTGGCACATTACGCATGCCCCAAGGCTTTCTTATAGGGTGAGGGTTGCAGAAGAAGCTGCCACTGCCAACTTGTCAAGGGCTACATTTTAGGGTTCAGGGTTAAGGGTTCAGGGGCGTTCAGGGTTTAGGGTTTAGGGAGACACATAGGACTCCTTTTATTCAAGCCCCTGCATAAACAATGAGGCTGCCAACTCACGAAGACGAATCCCAAGCCCAAGAAGTCAGCTGCACCCTGGCCCTACACCCTAAAGCGGGGAAGGTTCGAAATCCTCAATCCTCGACCCCAGATTCCCAGACACTAAGCCCCAAACCCTAAACCCAAGCCCCTCACACCTCAAAGTCGTACACCCTAAAACCCTAAACCCTAAACCCTAAAACCCTGCACCCTAAACCCGAACACCTTGAACCTTCAACCGCAAGCCAAGGTTCATCCAACTTCGAGGGGTCTGCCTGGTACTGTGTGTACAGACCTGGGCCGGAGCTGCAGTTTTGGGTTTTAGGGTTTTAGGGTCTGTGGGGTTTAGGGTTTAGGGTTTAGGGTTTAGAGTTTTAGGGTTTGTAAGGTTTAGGGTTTAGGGTTTAGGGTTTTAGGGTTTAGGGTTTAGAGTCTTAGGGTCTGTGGGGTTTAGGGTTTAGGGTTTAGGGTTTAGAGTTTTAGGGTTTGTAAGGTTTAGGGTTTAGGGTTTAGGGTTTTAGGGTTTAGGGTTTAGAGTTTTAGGGTTTGTAGGGTTTATAGGGTTTAGGGTTTAGGGTTTATAGGGTTTAGGGTTTTAGGGTTTATAGGGTTTAGTCTTTTAGGGTTTAGGGTTTTAGGGTTTATAGGGTTTAGGGTTTTAGGGGTTAGGGGTGAGGGTTCATAGGGTTTAGGGTTTTAGGGTTTAGGGTTTTAGGGTTTAGGGTTTAGGGTTTAGGGTTTTAGAGTTTATAGGGTTTAGGGTTTTAGGGGTTAGGGGTGAGGGTTTAGGGTTCAGGGGTTTAGGGGTTTAGGGTTTTGGGGTGGGTCGGTCAGGAGCCGATAATCAGATTAAACCCTGTTCCTTGACAGGGTTCTACAAGCATCACGATCGGTTACTATGAGGATCTAGTAGAGGGGTATGCATACTTAGAATGGGGACTTGGGGTATCTATTTTAGTGTAGTCACAATAAGGAGCCCTAAGGGATAGTATTTTCAAAATTCCAACACCTATATCGCACGACTTCCCGGATAAGGGCTTGAGGTTTCCGGTTAGGGCTACATACCCTAAACCCTAAACTAAACCCAAAGGGCTTAAGAGTTCAGGGTTTGACCTCAGGGTCTGCAGGGCCAGGGTTCAGAGCTCAAAAGCGGCATAAGTTACAAGTTGTGGGCTCAAGTGCCAAGGGTTTCAGTAAAGTATCCGAAGCTTAAACCCTAAACCCTAGAATCGTTAAACAGAATCCATGAAACAATAAGCCCCCCAAACCAAACCCTAAACCCCCATGTCTCTGGTTTAGGCCTGAGGACATAGGTTGAGCGAGGTTGGCCAGTCAAATGATCGTCTTGCAGAGTTCCGCTTGTTTATCTAAAGGTAAAGGCTTTCAGGTTTAGGGTTCAGGGTTCAAGGCTAGGGTGTAAGGTTCAGGGCTGCGGTGTAGGATTTAGGGTTTAGGGTTCAGGGGTTAAGCTTTAGGTTTGAAGGTGCAGGGTTGATTGCATGAGCACGGCGAGACGAAGTCCTGAGCATCAGCACTGCCTACAGATTGCGATGCCATGGAAGTTACAGGGGAACCACTCAACATGCAGGTGCCTGCGAAGTTTCCAAACACTGCCCTAATCAATAGGATGCGCAGACAGCCTCCTGGCACGGTGAACAGACGGTTGAGGTTCGATTATTCCCAATGTTCTGCAACGTGGTCACGTTTCGGGGCTCATATTTCCGCGCGCGTTGACTGCAATAAATGTCAAATGAACCCACACAGGACGCCCGAAACCAAAAACCCTAACCATTGAATCCCAAATCAAGCTCCGACACCCGGAAAAAATCGTAAACATTTGTAGATGCCGGGGAGCTCTCCAGGTAGAGTGTGTTGGTCGAGGAGGCTACGTCCTTCCCACCGTTTAGGGGTTTAGGGTTTAGGGTTTAGGGGTTTAGGGGTTTAGGGTTTAGGGTTTAGGGTGTGGGGTTTGAGAAGATTTGGGTGTCGGTGATGTGGGGCCGTAGTTACAGAATCACGCGGGCTAGTGATCTTGGCAACATGCGATGTAGAGGAGTCGTGCCAAGGCCTAGATTTTGTGAGTGGGGTTTTGGGCGAGCCTGCAGATGAGATGCAAGTGTAAAGTAAAGCATGTAACTTACTTCTCCGATATGCCAAGGAAATACAAGGTTAAACTTTCAGATTGCTACTAAACTATGGGAACCCAAGAAGTTTAAGGGACTGGGTATCGGAGAACTAAGACAACTCACCCGAAAGTTCATCTTGAGGAGCCGAGTCTTGGACTAAAGTCAGTTTGTACTTCAAGCGAGCTGGGGTTTAGGGTTTAGGGTGTAGGGTTTAGGGTTTAGGGTTCAGGGTCTCGGGTTCAGGGTTCAGGGTTTGGGCTCGTCCCGGGGTTCAATCCGAGGGGTTTGGAAGTCATATAGGCACCTGACTCCTTCCCCCCTTCCTTTACGACCTTAAGGGGAGTAATATCAGCATGGCCAGTGTAGAAACCCCGAGACACATAGGGTTGAGTTTCCGGCCCGTCTACACCTCAGAAGAGCACTGAGCGGCCAAGTCAGGTGCCCAAACCTTTGGGTTCTACAGTAATTAGCTGCCAAAATCCACTCAGTTAACGGAACCTGGTACCTAAAACTGTCCTACTGAGGACTTCATGGAGGGAATTTGGGATCTAAACCTACTAGTACTTGGACCCTCTGGGGAAAGCTTCCTCTGAAAGCGAGATACCCCAGTCCCACCTTAAGGGCTACAATCTGCAGCCCCTGAAGTGAACTTCGACAACCTTAGCCACAGACCCCCAATCCCACAGCCCTGAAACCCTAACCCTAAACCCTAAACCCTAAACCCCAAACCCCACACCCTAAGCCCTCAAATCCCTAAATCTCCAAGCCCTTCAACCAGACTCTCTAGCAGCACGTAGGCCTCTAGAAGCGCTACTACAGTCTCCAAATCCAGCACCGACAAACTCAACACATCTAAACCCAAAGGACCCTAAGTGCCTATATGGGGGATACTTACCCAGAGCATCTTAGTCATTCCTACTACAGAAGCCCTACCTCCTACTAACTGGGCAGGTACTTAGGACCCTTTGGAAAGGAAGCGTGTAGCTCTCCAAAACGAGGGTCCCCTTTGAGGGTTTAGGGTTTAGGGTTTAGGGTTTAGGGTTTAGGGTTTAGGGTCCCCAAATAGTACGACACCCTTGTTAAATAAGGGTGCTCAAAGGACCCTATTTTAGATAACTACCCATCTAGTACCCCTAGTAGAAACCCTGCAGACACCCTTATGGACCCTTTTGGGGAATTTTAAAAGGGATCCCTACCCGTAGAAACCCAACGGAAACCCCTATAGATCCCTTTAAGGAAACCTAGAAGGGACCCCTACGCATGAAATACCCCTATAGAAACCGTTATAGATCTCTTGAAGGAACCCTAAAATGTAAAAGGGACCCTACTTTAGAGAACTACCCAAGTAAGACGCCCAACCTCATGGAAGTTACGCCGGCCCAGGGGCGCCAGTAGGGGAGGCCTGCCCAAGGCTCTGCAAGGGGATGCATGAAGCGCCTTTAAACAGGGTACTGTAGGGTTTAGGGTGTAGGTATAACTTATCAGAGTCTGATTAGGGTTTATAGGGTTTTTCTAGGGTCTCGGGTTTAAACTTATATGCGAATCTTATTTATGGAGGTTTTGGGTGTTATAACATATCAGGGATCCAAGAAATTCTGCTCTGTATCTGTATGCTTTCGGGTTTAAGGTGGGAGTAGGTGTCAGTGGCACTTTGCCAGCGGTTTCAGGGTTTTCGGTGCAGGTGGTCTCCCAGACCTTACACCCGTCCTTCACCTTCAATCCCCTGGGCCTAAACCCTAAAACCTAATGCAAACCCTAAAACCCTAAACCCCTGAACCTAATGCAAAACCTAAGCCCCTAAACCCCTAAACCCGAATCACCCTCAACTAAACCTTAAACCGGTAACCCGAAGCCCTAGACCCTCAGCCGTCCTGAGCTGAAAGGCTTTCGGGAGTTTCAGAAATGATAGAACCCTCAATGACAGGGAAGCCGAAATAGGGCAACGTGGGGGCCTCAGTTGCATTCTTCAGAGTTTCTCTTTGGCTTTAGGGTTTAGGGTTTAGGGTTTATAGGGTTTAGGTCTGTTTGGCAATCGAATATTGCGTTGGTAAGGGTAGGTTTCCCCCAGCTTTATGTAGTTTTCTGCAGCTGTGCGATGTGTGTGTGTGTGTGAGTGTTTCTTGAATTCCAAGCTTGGGTTTTAGTCTCATTGTTTTCTTGTTCGCGCTGCAATGAGCCTTTGGCCCCTTTTGCGATGACAGTCTTCATAATGGTGGAGCCGAACAAATTAGAATGGGGTTTTGGGGTATCCTGTGCTAGACTTATAATAAGGAATCCCCAGAATAGTTTAGGTAATTATTAAGAATTAAGGCCCTTATATTGAATGCGCACCTGTGTTGCCAGTAACAGGCTGCTTGAATGGGTCCTCCTCCCCCAGGCTCGCTGCTCAGCTACGACATTGCTTAGTCGTTTGGGGTTTTAGGGTTCAGGGTTTAGGACGAAAGATTCAGGGTCCACGTCTTCGGGGTCCATGTTCTGGGATCAGAGCCCTAAGGACGAAATGCACCCTAAAAGGGTTTAAGGTTCATGTAACACATAGGGGTTCATAGTCTAAGGGTATAGGGCCCCTATCCTTAAGGGTCATTTCGTCCTTAAGGAGCTTTGCAGATTGAGGCGGGGCCCTAGAGTCCTAGAGGGTTCGGCCTGGGCCTGACAATGAATCTCGCGGAAAGCAGATCCCACTGATCCTCCACTCTAAGCATTCCGGGTTTGGGGCTTCAGGGCTTAGGGCTCATCCACCAGAGCCTGAGCCCTAAATTGAAGCCTATTCCCACAACGCGAAAATAGATTTGCATCCATTTCCGGAGCCCTTCTCCTCACAGGTTCCCAGAAACGGGCAACAGTGATGCAAAACTCCTGACTCAAACTTCCTTCGTAAACAGGATCGTGTTGAACAACACAAAGGGCGGCAAAGTCCGTGTCGGCTGCAACTTCATATAGAGGCCTAAATGATTAACAATACTACTTGGGGGGGGGTTCCTTACTATAGTATAAAATGCCACCAAACCCTATTCTAGTCATGAAAGCCCTTACAGTAGATCCCAAGCTTTGGGGTTTTCGCGCAACGCGCATATAAACTACGAAACCAAAAGCCCAAACCCCAAATACCTACACCCTGAACCCTTAACCCTAAAACCCTGAAACCTAAAACCCGAATAACACCCTAAAGCCCTGAAGCGAAAACCCTGAACCCCAAAACCCTACCACCCTGAAGCCCTGACGCCCAAAAGCCCCAGATAGCCAGAACACCGAAGCCCTAAACCCTAAAACCCTACCACCCTAAAGCGTTAAAGCCGTGAAGCCCTAAACCCTTCCTTAAGAACGAAATGCACCCTAAAAGGGTTTAAGGTTCATGTAACACATAGGGATTCATAGTATAAGGGTATAGGGCCCCTACTTTTAAGGGTCATTTCGTCCTTAAGGTTAAGCC
>CAJNDV010010535.1:0-15717 GCA_905221635.1 Symbiodinium sp. CCMP2456
TTAGGGTTTGGGGTTTTGGGGGCTTAGGGTTTAGAGTTTGGGATTTTGGGGGTTTAGGGTGTTGGGGTTAGGACTTAGGTTTAGCCTTCAGAATTAAGGGCTGAGGCATTGGAGAGTAGGCCGTGGTGCAGCACGCTTAGAACTATAGCTTAACACATGGATGGCCCAAGGCGGCTCAGGCAGATTTTATGAAGTCCCCGTATGGGAAAGCGAGCGAGCAAGCGACAGAGAGAAATAGAGAGGAAAGGCAGAGCTGAAACGACTTGCGCGCGCACACACACGCACACGCATCGTGCTTCTTGCGACCCGTTTTGCACAGAAGTGCGTGCAGGTTTAGTGCTCCCGCTGCAGCAGTGCAAGGAAAGTTGCGCAGGCCTTTCTGTACGTATGAAGTCCGAATTTGTCTGACCGTCGAGCTGACACATCGAGCGGCCGATTTTCGGCACATGCGAGCTGTACTCGTTTGTCTGTTGTGAGCTTGTGTTTTCTGCGGGTTTGTTTCTCGGAATCGCGCATTTTACGAGTTTCTTGCTGCATTTCCCCAAAATCCTTCCGGCCGCTGTTGTATGTAGATGTTTCACCTACTCATCTAGTCTATCCCAGGGTTGAGTCGTCGGCTTTGTTAAACTGCTCGGTGTCCGCAACCCCAAACCCTAAACCCTAAACAGAAGCCCGGACCCCAGCGTTACACGAAGAGCCGGAACGCCAAAGCACGCAACCCTGAACCCGACATCCGTATAACATGTGTTATCATGTTTTAACACACATCCAACCAGTACATATATCTACATGCAAAAACCGTGTGCATATACGTACATACATACATGCATCCATGTAAGTATGTCTATGTTTGTATTTGTTGTTGTATGCATACGCATATGCACAGACAGTGCGTCATGACGCTATAATGCAGTGCAATATACTTCATAGAATAAGACATTGCATGACATATTTTAACATAGCATAGCATCATACGGTAGGATACAGCAAAAGATGATACAAACAGAACGCAAGATTTTGCAACTGACGGTGTGCAGACCTACATCGCCGTTAGCCCCCATGGGGTTCGTGGTCCAGAGCAACACAACCAACAAATCTCAACATCTACAACGGGAACTACAATGTTGAGACTTTATCGCTGGGAAATGGATGTATTCTGGGTTTGTGGGTAGAGGGGTCTGACGACTGGACTGTTGGCTTCGGCTTTCACAGTCCATACTTAATCGTGTGTGTTAAATGTTGTCCGTATGGTGGCTTCGGGATTTAAGGTCCACGGTGGTGCATGGGAGCCATCGCGGAGGCATGAGTTTTAAAATACAGCTCTAGTCGTGTCGCATCTGGTTTCACACAAGCTCAGCTTGGGTAGCCTTTGGCCAAGATGCTTGAGGCGGCGGCAAAGCCGGATCGAGTTGAGGATATTTTTTCATCAAAAAGGTGTGTCACGACTGCGGTCCCTGAACCCCGAAGCCTACACCACGCCCCTTCAAAAACAACAACAGACCCCAAACCCGAAATCCTTTACACTGAAAAGAAACAAAGCCCAAACCCTAAACCCTCACCCCCCCTTCAAAACAAAACCCAAACCCTACCCAAACCCTAACCCCCTTTCAAAATCAACAAAACCCAAACCCCAAACCACACCCCCTTCAAAAATCAACAAAACCCAAACCCTAAACCACACACGCCGTCAAAGCAACAACAAAACTCCAAACTCTGGTGATTTCCGGCAGCTCCTTTATGGCTAGATCCGCAACGTGTGTAGTCCTCAAAACTAGGGTCCCTAAACCCTAAACCCCAAACCCTTGAGGTCTAAGGTCTCTAAAGTAAGGTCCCCCGTTTAGGTCCCTTTAAAACAGTACGGCACCCATAAAAAAAGGACCCTCAAAGGGCTAAACCCTAAACCCTAAACCCTAAACCCTAAACCCTAGCTTCGGGAACTACCCACATCCCAGCGTGGAAGTTTCATAGTAGAAGCAAGCCTGAGTTGTCAGGAATAGTATTCCTTAGTGTTCCGGGTGAAGGGCTTAGGAACAAAAGTATTCCGTAATATACCCCCCCAAACCCTTTTCTGATGGTTTTAGAACTTCTGCTGTCCTACATTTAACAAGATTTCCAGTACGAACGATACTAGCGAAGGCCTCGAACGCGAGTTCCAAGTTCAGCCCATCTCCATGCAGACTGACGCAGCATTTTTCGGAAGAATGGCTCCGCCATGGAGGTCTTTCCAACTGCGAACCAACAGCTTCCAAACATTATCTCCCTGAGGTTCCATGTACTCACAAAAAAATATTACTTTACTTTGCCTATATAGGAACTCACTACTATTCGAGAGGACTATATGTCCTAGTATCTACTAGCCTCAGGCCCGTAGAGTCCAAGTACCTAATAGTCATCTTCTTTCCCAAATAGTATCCTGCATAACTATTAAGGTTACAGAAGGGTCCATCCTGCGTTTTTGCAGGAGGCCTTTTGGGTATATACGTGCTTTTTTCCGATGTAGCGTTGTAGCGTTGTTCAGGCTTCATGTTTTGTTTCAGTGTTCGCACTCACGAGTGATTAGATTACTTTGTCGCGGTCTTTGTGTGTGTTTATAAACACTGTCCTTGTTTATAAACACGGCTGCTGTTCAGGATTGGGACGGGGTGGCGGGTAGTCCTGAAGCAAAGCCCCATCATCCAGAGACCCTCCCCCCCCTCTCCCCCTCGGCCAGCTGTTTGTCCAGGTCCCGCGGCTTGGAGACGCTGATGCCGTTGCCGTCGACGAGTTCAGGTTGTTGGTTGTTGGTCCCGTTTGGCGTAGCTAGTATCATACTGCTGGTGATACAAATCCTGCATTGCCCATAGTAAGGAACATACCATATTTCCAGTAGAATAGGATAATAAAGGGAATGCAGGATTTATATCATCAACCGTATGCATACGCCTGAAGCCCTAACCCTCATAAGCCGCATTTCGCTTAAGCCAGCACCAAGTTTCTAAACACCTCCCCTGTTTATAACACCTCCCCATGATAATTACAGCACCTCGGCAGCATTAGTTTTTTTGTTTTTCGTTGCTGCTACACGCACCACAGTCGTAAGCGAGAAGACAAGCATGGTGCGATCTAAAGTAAAGTCCTTGGCTTCAAGCCGTTGGTAGACCCGGAAAGAAAGGCATACCAATGAAAATGACTGCCTCTGTAGCTGCGTCATTGCACGTCGAAGCCGGTCGTTGCCGACTCGAACTCACGGATGTGGAGCCCTTCCCTGGTTGAAAATCGAGTGCTGTGGCAGGGTTGTACATGATAGGAGCTTTCTGCGCCCTTGGACCCCGACGACGAGATGCTTGGCCAGAGTTGCCCCAAAACCCCGAAGACGAAACCTTCTGGGCAAAGTAAACCGTGGCATTTATGATCCATACAGTGCCCTAAGGTAAAACACTCTGCGTCTCCGAGTGCCGGCTGCATCGAGACCAAGCGCACGCAAGTGCACGCTTTGCTTGCGGGAGTTTTGGAAACGACCACTAGCTTCACTTGCCGCCAGGGCAGGCTTCGAGAAGCACTTGTCTGAAAATCGTAACTGCAACCTTTGTCGCCGAACCAGGAGCGCGGAGATTAAACCCTGCATCAGAAACCCTGGGCCCCGCACCCAGGCCCCAAGACCCTTTAGTACTAGTAGCTGTATCGAACGCCCACAGCTCCAGAGAACGAGACTAATCTACCCCAGACCTCGGCTGAAGCTCCCGAACCGCCCCTCCTACAAAAAGGCAGTTGGTTGCATGAGACTCCAAACTTCCCAACGCTGCTTTGTCACTATGCCTCATTCCAAGCACCCAAAGAAGCCTCAAATCCTACAAAGAGAACCATACCAGACAGATGAAGAGCGAATAAGACCTTAGCGTCAGACCCCAATAAACCGCCTAATGTTTCACCTGCAAGTAGCTCAGTCGATGCGTCTCACCCCCCTGGCCACAATCATGTCGGACATAGCCGCTTCTCCTGCTGCGCATGATACAAAGCGATCCCTCCATTTCCGGCAGGTCCAGTCTCACATCCAGAGAAACCTGAGTCTCAGCACTGGGGTGCTCGGCGGGTGGAGCTCGCAGGCCCAGCAAATGCTATGGGTATGGCTAGCATCTCCCAAGAAGGGCAGCAAGGCCAAAGCGGCTTTGCTGTCCATCAAGGACAAGGCACCGTCCGAGACCGAGGAGGCCGCGAAGATTGAGGATGACAACAAGATCGCTGAGCCCGAGACCGCGAAGATTGAGGATGACAACAAGCTGAGCCCGAGCCTGCGAAGATTGAGGATGACAACAAGATCGCTGAACCCAAGGAAACCGCAGAGAGTGACTCTAGCTACTCCAGCTCTAATTCCGAGGAGTCTGCGCTTGATCACGTTGTAGATACATCCAGGTGGCCCGCCGATTGGCGAGACACTTGGGAATGCGCAATTAGCTTGGCTAATAGCTCAGGCGGCTCTGCCAACAAGCTTCGTGTAGCACAGCGTCTCATGAAGACGATCTTTGCTGCCAAGCAGCAGTGGGATGCATCGAATTAAGGGCATCGGTTTGCGGCACTAGGCCCGTGTTTATAAACACGCCTTCGCGTAGCTTCAACCAAACCTTAAAAGTGAAACCAATCCTGAGTCCGATGCTGCTTCACGTGCTTGTGTCACTCATTGTTCTTGCAGCTACATCACACGATTCGTCACACATGCTCACGTGCATGCACTTTAAGAAGCAGATAAGTGTTTGTAGCTTTCCCCTGGCCCCTTCCTTTCCGACGCTGTCGTCATTATGCAGGAGTGTCTCGCCCAAGCCCAGGGAACCGTGATTGGGGAGGGCAAGTACAATATCTCTGACTTACCGATCATTGAGGTCCATGGCAACGGAAAAAGTTCAAGGAGTTCTTCCGGATTGTGAAGAACGTGAGCGAAGAGGATCTAGAACGCATTCGCCCAGCCATGAATACGAACCCCCATGCCATAGCTCATTTGCCTGATTGCATACGCCCCGGCGGGCGTTGGGTGATGCTTGCTCCTTGCAGATTGATTGCGATTGACACCACCAATAACACAGTGCTCAACTTTCTCCATTCGACGATTGCACTTCCGTGGGGTGTGGTCAAGGTCTTCTGTGGACACGAGCCCATGGTGTTGAATTACAAGATTGCGACCAACTCCGATCTTGTGAGATGCTCCTTTCTTGTTATGCTGTCCCACACTCAAGGTGAACAGTGGCTCACACAGTCACTTGGGCGCAAGCTGACTCGGCCAAGCAAGTCGACTTCCGAAAAGGACCCGGCATCCTGGGACCCAACCCCAGATGAGCTTCGAGAAGGCATTGACTACATCAACAGCAATGCTCCGTTGGCAAATCGTAAGAATGAGCAGTTCTTGTGGGCGTTGTTGAACGTCCGCGACAAGGACCCTCCCATCTTCACGTGGCCCATGCACGTTGTGCGTAAGGCTTGTCAGAATCGCGCGTTGGGTAACTCACAAGCTGAGCCTGAGTTCTTCTTTCCTTTGCTTATTTCAGATCTGAATGCAGCATTTGTGGAGAAGATCCTGCCACTGATTGTTCCCACCATGCCCACACATGGACTCATATTCCTGGGCCGTGCAGGCATTGGGAAAACTCCTTTGGCCATCATCCTTGCCCTCGCCCTGGCAAGACACTTCGTGGCATCTCGCGGTCTCACTGGTGCGGTCGTTGGTTGGAGAAGATCCAAACAGATCGACGGCTTTCGTGAAAGACCCAGTGAACTGTCCGTGCCTGTGCTTTTGGATACCCCATCTTGTCATCTATGAGCCTGGAGGACATCAAGTCTTTCCTTGATGTGGGGGAGACTTGCTTGGTGGACGCGTGCTACCGAGCGGCGAAGTTCCTCAGGAATCAACATCGCATTCTTCTCAACAATGAATGGAAGCCTGACAAGGAGCCGGAGCTGCCGTACTTCGACCAGATCAACTGGCAGCAGTTCTTGTATATGTTCCATTCGTCCATTAAAGCTGGAAGTCCCGATTTCAGTCGGTCAACACATCGGCCTGCGAACAGGTCTTTTCGTGGTTTAGGGGATATGCGAGAGTCTTGAACGAGGCTACCCCAGCATTCAAGGTGCTGTATTTTTGCAAACTCCGCAATCAGGCTGTGGATGCAAAGGATACCTCGTATCTCAACCCCTACAGTAGATCGTGCAAGAAAGGCAAAAAGCCTTACCAGTGTGGATCCAAGAAGAGTGTGGCAAAGAAGCCCGCTGTCAAGAAGGGTGTGGCAAAGAAGCCCGCTGTCAAGCGATGACGGACTGTTCGTGGGGCAAGCTTTCAAAAGATGCTGTCGTGACACGGTGTTCTGTCGTCGCTGCCTCGTTGGTACCTTGTCTTTGACACCAGCCAAGGTATGCAAACTTCGTGCAACTCCTTATTATCACTCAAACCTAGTCAAAAGGAGCAAAACCAAACCCAGGCCCCAGCCGACCGCTCTCTAAGGTTATCCGAAACCTACGTACCCTATCATTGGGTCCTTTGGAACCTTTACTCTACAGGAATCCTTTCTGAAGGACCCCCTCAAAGAACCCATAAAGGAAGCCTTATAGATCATTTACGGAACTCTTTCCAGACCCCTTAAAGGAACCCTTATAGATCCCTTCAAGAAAACTATTATAGAACCGTTACAGATCTATTAGCGGAACCCTTATAGGGCTATAGAGTACCTTCAGGGTTCTCTATGACTGAAGCCCGAGGCTGCTAAATTCCCACATCGGGACCGCACGGTGACAATGGCACACCCCAAGGGCCCTAGGTACTTTTTGGTTTCCATTATGTAAGGGTTTAGGATTTAGGGTTTAGGGTGATGGGGGATACTTTCCCAAGTCAGAATATTCATTCCTATGACAGAAACCCTACATTCTACCATATATAGGTACTTAGGACCCTGTGGGACACAGTTCTCCCAGCGGGAAAGCCGTGCTTGCTCATTGGAGGAGAAAGTTTTGGGCTTAGCTTTTTGCTTTCTGGTTTGGGGTTAGTGCTTGGCATTGGTCAGGTTTGAGGGGGTTTGCACTTTGAGGTAGTTGTCCTGTACTTGGCGTTTGGTGCCGTGTCCGATGTGTTTTTTGTTTTGGCCTCAAGGTTTATTGCTGATGGTCCAAAGTTACCGTTAGACGGCCGAAACAGCGGGCAAGGTCTGAGGCTTCAGAGTGTGGCACCAAGCTGTTGCACGAGGCTCTGCAGAGCGTACGATGTACACCTCTGAGCATTTACTTTGCCGTTGCAGTAGTCTGTAATTGCTGGCAGCATGTCAGTGCAACCCTTTTGCTACAGCCACTTGGGCCGTTACTGTTATTGCCGATGCCACTGTTATCGTGTGTACTTCGACGACGACGAAGAATGCGACTATCGCTACAACCTCGTGGCGCCTCATACCCATATCCTAACAAATTGACGAATCCGATCCTCATCGGCGTGATATTGAAGGCCTTTGTGACTACTCTCAGTATCGTTGCTAAGGCCATTGTATACCGGATCTGCCTTCAATTCGCAATCAGCCATGTTGTGTTGAACTGCAGCGAAGGCGTCCATGTGCACGTTCCCTTATATTCACATTGCTTCTGGCTCGAAGATCACCGTATGTCATAGCAGTTGCAAAGAGATGGCTGCGTCAGGCTCCCTGTGCCGCACCAGTGCCATGTCATGCCTTGCGGCAGATGTGGTGACAGAAGTGGACGGTCATTCTTTGGACAATGGCAGCGTCAAGGAGACGGTCTTGTGCCGTACACAGTGCCTAAGCTTGCGGGACAATGCTAGGGTTTGGTTACCAGTCACTGCCAGAAACCCTAAACCCTAAACCCTAAACCATTTTCAGATGCAACAAACCTGACAGGCTCCTCAGACTATACGTCTAGAGCCCTCCCAGACCTTCCAAAACCCTTTGGTTAAGGAATACTCATAGACCCCATAGTATTTCCTTTTGGGGATTACCTAATAGGACCCTAAATATGAGCTACAAAAAGGAACTACTAATGGGGCCTTTGGGTATACTTTAATTCGTTTTACGGATCCCACTGCAATTTCAGTTTGAGGGATTTTGGGAGGTCTGTTTCGATGGCACATGTTCTGAGGGCTCAAAGGAACCTTCCAAGGAACGAAGTCCTCAGAGACTCCAATATTCCTTAATGAAGGAATATACCTTAAATCGTATTAAGGATCCTACTATAATGTAATTAAGGGATATTGGAGTCTCTGGGTCCTAAGATAATATAGAAGCCTAGAGAATTACCAATATTACTGTTAGGGTTGCTGACAATATTAATACTATAAAGGAGGCCCAACCCTATTCTAATTATTAAGGCCCCTACATTGGGCTCAGAGCCCATGGCCCCGGGGTACGCCAGACGAAGGTATAGTTTGGCGTTAAGGGTTTAGGGCCTGGCGGGTTTAGGGTTCAGGGTTTAGGGTTCAGGGTTCAGGGGTTGGGGTTTAGGGTTAGGGGTTTTCGAACCCATTGATAGTCACAGCGTCCCTGGCCCCACAAGCATGCAGACGATCTTGGCCATGCAGCCGGGAGTTTAGGACTGGAACTCCTTTGCCAAGAGATTCCAAGGCAACATAGTGCTATGACGCATGGAAAGATGACACGGGCACATGCACATATGCATGCATGTTTATAAAAACATATATATATATATATAGAGATACACAGTCACATTCATTCGTTCATCCATTATTTCGTTCATGCTTTCATTCATTCAGTCGCTCATACATAAAACCCTGAATGCATACAGAAATACATACATACATACATACATACATACATACAGACATACATACATACCTACAGACATACATACATACATACATACATACATACATAAAGACAGACATACTACAGACATGCATACGTGCATACATACGTACGTACATACGTACATACGCACATACATACATACATACATACATACATACATACGTACATACACACATACATACAGTACATGCATTACAAATTGTATTGCGCTTTTGTCATGCTATGGTGAAGGAGGCCATCGTATTCGGCAAGATTATAGGGACTGTTCTGTTCTGTTATATCATGTTATATTACAGTAATCTGCTTTTCGGTGTTGCAATTGCTATTATTGTTGCCATGCCTACTGCGATTTTTACTGCTATTGCTATTGCTATTGTTACTGCTCTTGCTACTGCTACTGCTTCTGCTATTGCTATTTCTGTTGCCGTTGGTATAGATTCTGTTACCTAAACCCTAAACCCCTAAGCCCTAAACAAAACCCTAAACCTTAGAGAAGTAGGGAGCCCTGGAGGATATGATTCGAGAGCACCATGCAGCTCTGATGCGCGAGCTGTCGAAGCAGCAGGAAATGCTGTACAGCTTGCAATGCTGGAGCCAGGACAGGTTAAGGGTCTAGGGAATGCTGGAGCCAGGACCTAGAACCGAACCCCCAAACCCTTCCTAAAGCGAACCCTGAGGTGTATGGTCGCGATTGCACACTGTTGCGTCTACAATTCCGGCTTTCAGACACTTCGTCTAGGTCCATGGTTCTAAACCCTATAGACCCTAAACCCTAGACCTTTCAAACCCTAAACCCTAATCCCTCGATCCTAAGCCCTAGACCCTAACCGAATAACAGGTGAACAACACCGAAAGCCTAGCCGTACGTGAGCTTGGAGATGCCACCATGTGCCGGTAAGGGTTTAGGGGTTTAGGGTTTAGGGCTTAGGGTCTCAAGTGCCTCCCATGTGGGTGTGTGTCGGTCCGCACACCGACCTATCTCTCTGTGGAGCGATCGATCTTTCTAATTTCTATCCTTTAGCATCAACACAGCCCCAAAAGCCTTATATTATAGGTGCTTTGGGCCCAAAGCCTTAACATATGAGTCCTTTGAGGGTAAGGGTATCTCTTTAATCCATCCATCCCCTGATCGTTGCAGCGTGACATCCCAGGCTTTCGCCCTGGCCCCAAACCCTGAATTACATAGAAGTACATATGGCTGTGCATGCGCATGTATATGTCTTTGTACATGTGTCTATATATATATATATAATATGCGTGTATACATATAAATATATATATATATATATATATAGATTTTTACATACATATATATACTCTCCAAGCAACAACCCGAGCCGTACGATTATATCTGCTTCGTGTATACATACGCACGTATACGTATAAATATGTGTATGTATGTATATATATATATATATGCAAAGACATATTAGCATACATACGTACATATATACCTACATGGTTGTGTGCCTGGAGACATTCGAAGCGAGGACTTTTCCCATCGCCAGATGCCTGCGCCGCCTGCGCCGCCTGGCCACCTGGCATCCACAGCAATGCCGGCACCTTGGGTCGCAAGCCCCAGCCCCTGACGGTTTACCGATCTATATACAGATATACGTAAAGATAGAAGTATGTAGGTGTGTATGTATGTATGCATGTATGTATGTATGCTGTATACATATACAGATATGCACATACTTACAGGCATACATGCACACACATTGCAGTACAGGACAGTGCAGTATAGTACAATACTGTACAGTACAGTACCGTGCTGTCCTGTAATACAGTAAAGTACAGTAAGGTACAGTCCGTTACAGTACACACACTTCGATATAGATTTTGATACTGATACCGGTATACGTATAAATATAGGTATAGGTGTAGATATAGACATAGAGATAAGCAGTCAAACGATTGTATACCCCCCAGGCCAGAGTCTATTTTGGCAAGGAACAGGGGGTTTGCAGTCCCTAAACCCTAAACCCTAAACCCTAAACCCTAAACCCTAAACTTAGGTTTTGGGGGATGATGTGGTCGCAAGCCCCAAGCCCTTGAATCGAAGGGTTGCAGTAAAGGGCTTATAAGGCTGTAGGGGTTTATGCACCTGGCATCGTCTGAAACCCTGATACACCATTCCCAAGGTACCGCTCATACAGTACTTTGGTTGTGGATACTAGGATGTTCAGTAGTATCCTGTTTCACTTTTTCGGGGTACTGCTTCCTAATATGGTAATTCTAACGCAGTTGGTTACTGAACAGCTTAGGATAGTAGTTCTCTAGGTTATTATTTGGGGAGATTCTTCCTGTCCTCCCTCCACTGCTAACCTACAGCCTTAGACCCGAAACTCTGCACTCGACTCTACCCCCTTTACCCTCCCCTCTATATCCCCGGCCCTTACCCTTACCCTCTAAGGACTCATATTTTAAGGCTTTTGATATTATATAAGGCTTTTGGGCTACCTTGATGCTAAGGGTTAAACACTGGGTCCTTTGCACCCCAAGCGTCCGGCCCAAACCCTCCAAACTCCATACACCGGTTCAAAGGCTGAACCTTGAACCCTCAACCCTCAACCCGTAAACCTTAAATTAAATCCTCCACTACAGACGTAGAACTTATATAAGCCCCGAAACCCGCCAAGAAGCGCTGTGCATTGTGTGTCTTGGTGAAACTCCCCACCGAGTTTTATAAGCCCCACACCTAAACCCTAAACCCTAAAACCCTAAACCCTAAAACCCTAAACCCTAAACCCCTAAACCCTAAACCCTAAACCTCAGAGCCCTAAACCCTAAACCCTAAGACTCTAAGACCTAAACCCTAAACCCTAAACCCCTAAACCCCTAAACCCTAAACCCTGCAACCCGAAGCCTTGGGAGCCCTTGTCCCCGAAGCTCTAAACCCTAGCATTGAACCCCTGACTTGAAGCCCCCAATTTTATGCCTAGCCAATTCTGGGGTTTGGGGTGTAGGGACGGTTCAGGGTTTAGGGTTAATAGCACCATAAACCTCATCACAACTCTATCCCCCCCGTCCAAAAATCACCCGAAGCACCTCCAGCTAACGAGAATAACAGCCCAAACCCAGCAAGCCACCACAGCGGCCCAACTACCTCCAAAGTACCCCCAAAGCAACACCAAAGTAATCTCAGACCACCAGTCGCTGACCCTAAATCCTATGCCCCATAACCAAAGCCCAAAACCCCAAACCCTAAACCCCCGAACCCCTAACTTACATCCCTAAACCCTTAACCTCAAAAGCCTAAACTCTAAACCACACATCCCTGACCCCTAAACAACTAAGTCCCTGAACCCTTACACCTAAACCCCTACAGCCCTAAAGCCCTAAACCCAAAACCCCTGAAGCCCTAAACCCTACCTTAACCCCAAAAGCCTACCTTTCTAATGACTTTTATAAAGAAAGCATGATAAGGAGCCCTAAAGGGGTAGGTTCTTTAGGGTTCGGGTAAACCCTAAATCCCAGACTTTTGCCTCAGCCGGTAGCATCGCAGCCCAGGCCCCTCCTCACTGCGAGAGCCCACCGATGCCCCAGGCTTCCTTTCAGGATTTAGAGTTTAGGGTTTAGGGTTTAGGGTTTAGGGTTTAGGGTTTAGGGCTTAGGATTTAGAGTTCAGGGTTTAGGGTTTGGTTTAGGGTTTCGGGTTTATTTGGTTTCGGATTTGGGGTTGCGGGTTTAGGGTTTGGGGTTGAGGGTTTAGGGTTCAGGGTTCAGGGTTTCGGATTTTGGGTTGGGGGTTTAGGGTTTCGGGTTTGGGGTTTAGGTTTTTGGGTTTAGGGTTTCGGGTTTGGGGTTCAGGGTTCAGGGTACTTTGGGCCCATTAAGGGCGGCGCTACCGTGGCAGAAGAGAAGCGCCCCATGAGGCGTCAGTTCGACAGAGAGGTCGAAAGAACGGCATGGTTGTCAAGTTCGCCTTCTGACTTTGGAACCCGATTCGGAGAAGGCGAAGCTGGAAGCGCAATTTAGTTTAAGGCGAAAAAATGGAGCCTGGAGTTGGAGCACGATTCGGAGAAGGCGAAACCGGTTTGTACAACCCATCCAAGCTCCCGGGCTCCACGCATTTCAGACGTCGATCGCGGCGCGGCCTTTGCGGAGGAACTAAAGCTCCGGGCATCCTGCGAACTTTTGAAATCTCAAGACTTTCCGGATCTGGAGCGTACGAATGCAGGCTTCAGCCGCGCCGTGAAGAAGCTCTTGCTGTTCGTGAACAAGATCCGGACCGAGTGGCCCACACATGCCCTTTGCAATGACTGTGGTTTGGGTTCTTGAGCCCGTTGAAAGTACATCGAGGTGCCATCTGGCAAGGGAAACGAAGCCAACGCCTTTGGAGGTGATGCCAGAGTTTCAGAAGGACCCTGCATCAGGGTCAGAGCTCTCCAAGACGAAAAAGCGCAACAAATGTGACAGAGGAACACGTCGTGAGGCAGGTGGACTGCCGACACGTCAGTAGTCAGATGAAGTTTGGTTCTCAATAGTTTCAGGCAGTCACTTTCTATTGGCTAGAGGTAGAGTTTTGCTTTGCGACATTCGGTTTGTTCACATGCCAGCAACAGAGGGAGAAAGTCTTCCCTACCCCAGACTCGCTGCAGTCGGTCTTGTGTTTCTAGGTGCAGGGCTTTCTCCCCCAAGCGTCTTCATACGGTTTTGATCTGCACGTTGGATGGTTCGTCCACCACTGACCCTACCAACAAGTGCCGGCGTGTTCATTTTGATTCACCAGCCTGCACTTAGGCCCTAAACCCTAAACCCTAAACCCTAAACCCTAAGCCCTAAACCCTTGCACCCCGTTGGCCGGGCATGGGGTCGCAGCGTGGATCGAGGACTTGAGGCCAACCACTAGAGCAGGCACCTGTGTCACTCTGCAAGTGGGAGGCCCAATTCAATTAAAAGGCATTCTATAGTGGCGTGGTGAGTGCATTGCTGGTTTGGGGCTTCGGGTTTGGGGTTTAGGGTTTCGGGTTTCGGGTTTGGGGTTTCGGGTTTAGGGTCTAGGGTTTCGGGTTTAACGTTTAGTGGAAGGGCTTATAGTTAAAATATGGTGTTGGTGTTTCCTTTATGGGCTCATAAGGGCTAAATGCGAGGTGGTACATCTTCTTTGTTACGTTGGGCCGTTACTAAATACATCTATGGTACTTGTCTATTACTTTTTCCACTAACAATACAAGCATTAGGAACAAACTTACTACCATTGCTAGGACTGTTACTATTTCGAGTGTTATGGCTATTGCTACTAGTTTTACTATTGCCTGTACCATGATTGTTAAGATTATCGTCCGTTATTGTTCTCAGTATCGTGATCATTGTCACACCTGACCTTTCCACATTTCTACAACACCTGTACCAGTTCTCACAAATGTTCTTACTTTCAATATTCCTACTCTTGGCGTTGTTCTATTGTTGTGCTGCTCGGTTGAGATGGTTTAGGGTTTAGGGCTTTAGGGTTTACGGTTTAGGGTTTTGTGAGTTCTTCTTTGCTTGTTCTCCCTTGTCTAGCACGTGAAGTGAGCATGTTCAATACTTATCGCCTCTCCGGTCTTGGGGCTTTCGCATTTCACCCTAAACCCTAAACCCTGGACCCTAAACCCTAGACCCTAAACCCTAAACCCTAAACCCCGTAAAATTTCAGGCTGTAGGGCATGCCCATTTAGTTTGGGATTTCATTGCCTTCGGGCGTTTGGCTTTAGACCGTTACGCCTTCGGGATTCAGACTTTCTACCAACCCTTACCCGTAAGCCCGAAACCGAAAGCATCAAGAGCTGCACCCCGAAACCCTGCACTTTGAGGATAACCTGGGTTTCGTCCTCTCGGGCCGTTCGTGTGCAGTGTTCCGAGAAGCTCAAGTTTCAGTAGGGGGCTTCGGGAGAGATGATATTGCTAGTGTTGCCTATTGTTGTTTTTCTTGTATTTAACTTTAACAGAAAGCTGTTTTTACTATTCCTAATACGAAAATATCAGCCGTCCTTATGTTGGAACCCGTATGAAGGAACCCGGCAAGGGCCCTTAATGGTAAGGAGCAGGGAGTTCACTACCTTCCCCACACCCTGGACCCTAAACCTGAAAGCCTGAATCCTACGCTCTCAGGGATTATAGTTCTAACATCAAGAGCAATGAAAAACTAATAAACCCCGAAGCCTTTACGGTGTATAGCCCTAAGCCCTAAGACCTTAAGGAGTATAACCCTCAGCCAATACTGCCCGATATCCCTTGATAACCTATATGCTTCAGGGATTTAAGTATAGCCTTAAACATCCCTACGCCCTTGGAGTTTGTGCTGGTTTAGGGTTTAGGTTTCAGAGCTTATGGTTTAGGGTTTAATGACTAACCGGTTTCCTAGCTAAGACGACCTTCCCCAGGCAGCCAAGCAGCACTCTGTGGCCAGCAACCTGGGTTCTCCTAGTCCTTCGGCCCGTGTTTAAGGGTTTAGGATCTAGGGTTCAAGGTTTAAGGCTTAGAGTGCAGGGTTCCCTTAGTGGGTTCTTTTAAGGGCTCGATACCGGTTCGTTTCAAGGTTTCTTTGCGGGTTCTGGAAGCTTCTAAGTTTAGAAGTGTTACTACCACAGACACATTTTACTTAAGTGCCTTCGTTTACTACGACCACGACTACGACTACGGCATACAACAACAACAACAACAACAACAACAACAACGACAACACCAGCAGCAGCAGCAGCAACAACAACAACAACTACTACTACTACTGCTGCTGCTGCTGCTGCTGCTGCTACTACTACTACTACAACTGCTACTACTTCTACTACTACTACTACTACTACTACTACTACTACTACTGCTCCTACTCCCACCACCACCACCACCACCACCACCACCAGCACCAGCACCAGCACCAGCACCAGCACCAGCACCAGCACCAGCACCAGCACGACCACTAACAGAACGACGACTACGACTACGCTACAACTAC
>CAJNDV010010535.1:24114-34205 GCA_905221635.1 Symbiodinium sp. CCMP2456
GCACGAATCCTCCTAAACCCATGTTCCAACTTTCTAAACCCTAAACCCTAAACCCTAAACCCTAAACCCTAAACCCCTAAACCCCTAAACCCTAAACCCTAAACCCTAAACCCTAGCTTCTACGATAGGTACTTGGGCCCCTTCGGAACTGTAGGTACATCCCTAGACCCTAAGCCCTGAACCCTAAACCCTATTCTAGATGTGCACTTAGGACCCTTTGGGACTGTAGGGGTCACATGGTCCGTTAGGACGATCCCCTACCTTAAACGGGCTTATAATCGGGATCCTAGTATAACGGCCCTTCTGGGCAAAGGCTCGTGCTGCACTTGGGCCTGGAGTCGAGCATTTCACGGCATGGTGCCGGGACCTTTGCCTGAGGCATGCTTGGCAGCTGCGAGAGCGCGAAGCACGCTGCTGAGAGCTACAGGGGTAGTTGTCAAAGTTAGGGTCCCTTTTTGGCTACCCTAAATAATAGGTGCCGTATTATAATGGGGACCCAAAAAGAGACCATGATTTTGACAACCACCCACGGGTCTTTGAAGTTGCCGCGTCTTTCCAGCGCGAAAGCGCGATTCCAAGCACCGGAAAGGCTGGAGGCTCACGAGCGGAATGTTGCCGACCGCGAGGTTGCCAACCGGGGGTACAAGACAAAATGGTGGCAAGGATGGGATCCTGATATAAAGGCCCTTTCAAGGGGAAAGGCAGCCTAAAACCCTAAACCGCACAGTAGCCCTAAACCCTAAACCCCTAAACCCTAAACCCCAAACCCCAAAGACCGCACACTAGCGACCTAGAGCCCCTCAAACCTTGGCAGTCATACTCAGCACCAACGCCAAGGCCGAGGCCCGGGAATTTAGGGTTTAGGGCTTTAGGGTCTTAGGGTTTCGGGGTTTAAAGCTTTATGGTTCAATTTTTGGGCCTTAATCATTAGAATAGGGTTTCGGGGCCCACTATACTTTAATGTGTATAGTAAGGAACCCTCCTAGTCGTCGTTACGTCTTACATGAAAGAGAACAATGCATATATGATATATCCCATAGAACCTGACCAGCCATGAACGGCTCGTCCCGCCCGCAACTAGCGTGAGATTGGCCCTCAGATCGCGAAGACCATGCGCCTCGTTCGAGTGATGCAGCTGTTTTCCCAACTTCGCAGCATCTTTGTGTTTGCATTAGTGCCCTTTTTGTTTTGGTGAGGTTAAGGTTGGCACCCCTAAACCCTCAACCCCTCACCCCTCAACCCTCAACTCTAAGCCACCCCAAACCCTCAACCCTAAACACTAAACCTTAAACAAGCCAATTGCGTGAAGTCAAGGCATGGTGGAGACCTTCGTCGCGAGCTTGACCTCGCTTTTCTGGTCTATGGTCTTGTTGTTTCTTGGCCTTAGATAGCCAATAAGAGAACTTTAAGTTTTTTGGCCTCATTTTGGTTTAGCTTAGAAAGTTTGAGCTTGTTGGGGCCCGGTTATTGGAGAAGGGAGTGGCCCTTTGTCATAAGGACCCGCAGGAGGGTTTAGGGTTTAGGGCCCTTGGCCCTTATCGGGTTTGGGGTTTAGGCTTCTCGGCCGTTGTGAACTCATGAAAACCATGACTGATATAGACACCGAATTCCCGTACGATGGGATCCTTACCATGTTGCTGGTCAACTTCAAGACAGTCAAGCAACAAGGTTTCGAGATGTAGAACCTAGTTGAAGCATTGACTGTTCGTTCTTCATAGTTAGCTACATGCAACTTTTCGCTCGTTCTGCATCTACATTGTGGCTTCTGACGGATGGCATGTGAAGCAGGGGCAGTCGATGGTTGTAGCAGTGCCAGCGCTTCACTGAAGTCTTTCAATCGGCTTCTTCGTTTGATGATATTTGAACTCTGCTGTTCTCCCGTTCTTGTCGCCTCAACATGGTCTGTCGGCCCAAGGACCTGAGCAAAAATCCTTATGACCTTGCAGGAGTCACAAGAAGCCTTCTCAGCACCCCTGCAGCAAGTCGTCTAATGTAAAGATATAGAGACAAGGCTGGTCTGCATGATGATTGCAGCGCTGGTTCTTTGCGAGTCCTGCGTGCCGCTGATTGTGGCTTGTTCATGATTCGGTGTTGTCGCTTCTCTGAGACGTTGAGGCCGAGAACCCTGAACCCAAAGCCTTGAACCCCGATCCTAAATAAAGGTTGAACCCTAATCCTGAAGCATGAACCCTAATCCTAAAGCCTTAACCCTAATCCTAAAGCCTGAACCCTAACCCTAAAGCCTGAACCCTGATCCTAAAGCCTGAACCCTAATACAGAAGCCTAAATATAAAAGGAGCCCAAAACCCTATTCCAATTATCCAGGCCCCTACATTAATCCTAAAGCCTGAGCCCTGAACCCCCTAAACCCTAAACCCCTAAAGCCCCTAAACCCCAAAGCCCTAAACCCTTAACCCCTGAGCCCTGAAGGCCCTAACCCAACTTTGATGAACTTCGGAGGGTTCCAAGGCTTCCGAGTCGGCTTTGTATCGTTGTAATGTAGGGGCCTTTAGGGTTTCGGGTTTAGGGGTTTAGGGGTTTAGGGTTTAGGGGTTTAGGGGTTAGGGGTTTAGGGGCTTAGGGGTTTAGGGGTTTAGGGTACCTGGTGTATTGTTTTGGGGGTTCCTTCTTATAATTATGGCATAATGGGCCCTCTCGTTGTCATGTAGGGGCCTTTAAAGGTTGTTATAGGGTTCGGAGTTTAGGGTTTAGGGTTCGGGGTTTAGGGCTCAGGGGGGCCTTCGGAAGGTTCCTTCTGATAACTATAGTATAGTAGGCCCCAAAGCCATATTCTAATTTCTTAAGGCCCCTATACTAGGCTTGGGGTTTGATGTTTGAAGCCATGGTGTTGGACCAGTTCCAGGAAGTTAGCTTCAGGCATTGTCCTAGTGAGATCGGGTGCAACAAAGTTCTCGGCAAGCAGAACATCAACCGCAAACAGGAAAACAAGGGTTTAGGCTTGATTCCAACATCCCTAAACCCTAAACCCTAAACCAAAGTCAACACTTGTGCAACTAACTTGTGGGGTTTAGGGTTTAGGGTTTCAGCAATTAGTCGCTGTTTGTCGGTTGCTGGAGCTTAGCCCCTGTCCCCTGCACGCTCTTGACCTCTCGTACACCGCCAGACCCTGAATCCTCAACGCTGAACCGATGAGCCTCGTTGATCCAAAGTCCTATTCCCCGTCATTAAGGAATATAGTATACCCCTGAGAGGACAGAGGGCTTCGTATGATTATGGTTTAAGGGTATATTCCTTCATAAACGCGCACTAACGCTAAACCCGAACCCTTAAATTTGAACCCTAATTAACTGGTACTGGGCCCTGGGCCATACATTCAGTTCAAAAAAAGCAGCCCTCACCCTGAGGGTCCAAGGGATTCAATAATTAGGCACTTAATTGGGTTTAGGGCAGTAGTTTTGCAAGTTATTAATAGCTGGGAGAGTATACCCTAAACCCTAGACCCTAAACCCTAAAATTGGTACTTGGGCCCAGAGGGTCATAGTGTTGAAGATTCAGTGTCTGGGCCTCTCCAAGGATGCTTGTAAATTACTGTTGATGACATAAATCCTGCATTACCTTAAGGGCCCTACACTCTGGGAACTGTGCTAGATTCCTTATTACGGGTAATGCAGGATTTATATCATCAACCGTAAGACCTTCATCCCCATGCCCTTCACACAGAAGCCCAAAGCCTTGAAACGCCAAGCGGTTCAGGGTTTAGGACTTACCCATGGGCTCCATTGTAGTTCCTTTTTGTGGTTTATATTTAGGATCCCATAAAGTAACCCCCAGAAGGAACTACAATGGAGCCTATCGGTATGGTTCAGGGTTTAATTCTTGGCTGCAGTGGGACCATCACCCGACTCTAACAGCAAAAAGGCTCCTCCAGCGTGGCAAAATGTTGAAACCTTAGTTCTAAATAGTCAACAGTTACGTCAACGTTTGGGATTCTCATGCGTTAGCATGCCTACCCTCTTTTCTCGTTGGATTTCGATCCAGTAATCAATGAAACAAGAAGATGAGGAGTAAATTCCCTGCTGTTGATGATATAAATCCAGCATTAAGGACCCTAAACTATGGGGATTATGGCATATTCCTTGTTCTGGGAAATGCAGGATTTATATCGTCGACCGAGGTTTCACTAGATCGCACGCACTAGAGTCTCTAGAAGCCCGACCACTCTTAAACCCTGGCCCTAAACCCGAAATCACACAACCTGCAAACCCTTCGAAAGGTCCTAAACCCTAAACCCTAAACCCTAAGCCTTAGACCATACAATGAATGCTGAGGTCGACCCTCATACCAGCCTCGACCTAGAAACCAAGGTGCCGCAACTTATTCCCCTTTGATCTTACAGCTGATGGTGTAAGGTTTAGGGTTTAGGGTTCAGGATTTAGGATTTAGGGTTTAGGGTTTAGGGTTTAGGGTGTAAGGTTTAGGGTTTAGGGTTTAGGGGTAGGGTTTAGGATTCTGGGGGTTTGGGGCTTAGGGCTTAGATTTTAAGGGCTGTGAGTTGAGGAATCTAGGAATCTGCTTTCAGGCTTGGGCCATTGAGTTGGGGGCCTTGCTCTAAGGGTCCAGGTGCCCATATAATATATTTTAGCCAGTACATTACAATAAATCCACGACTAAAAGGCCAAAGGTAGGGCGCAGATACTCCACCAGACCCAGACCCGTCGAACCTTACGAGCCTAATCCACAACTCAGGCACCATAACCCTAAACCCTAAACCTTACATCCTAAACCCTAAACCCTAAATCCTAAGCCCTAAACCCACAACTCATGCATCATGAGCCTCAGGACTCTGACATAGGGGCTCGGAATAGTTGGCACCCAAAACCTTCTTATAGCCCCTACAGGGTGTAGGGCTCAGGGGTTTATTTTTTAGGGTTCAGAGGTTTAGAGTTTTACAGTTTAGGGGGAGAAGTATAGTGCGGTATCTACCCAAAGACCGAGTCCAAATTATACAGACCCTGAAATTGGCATCCCTAAACCCTAAACCCTAAACCCTAAACCCTAAACCCTAAACCCTAAACCCTAAACCCTAAACCCTACCTAAACCAAAACCTGCGATTCTTCAAGCCCTGAGTCTCCTGACCCTGACACTGAGGCCCTGAAGCACAACCCCTAAGGGTCCACGTACCCAAATATGGGTTCCTTTAAAGGGGTCCTTTAAGGGTTCTATAAGGGTACCATAAGGGTTTAAGGTTTAAGGGTCCATGTACCCAAATAGATATACTTTGGCCTTAAAGTAGTCCCTATATAAGTACTTTGGGACCAATGTATCTACTACTTGGGCACATGGACCCTCAGGGCAACATCGCACAAAAGTCCTACTTAGCTTGGTCTTTGGGTTTAGGGTTTAGGAGTTATAACCCAAAAGCCTTCACCTACGAGTCTCTTAGAGCCTTCCGGTAACATCCTGCACACAAGCCTTACGTGTCTTGGTCTTTGGGCCCAAAAGCCTTCGTATATGAGTCGAGTCTCTTCGAGCCTTAGGGTAAAATCCTGAACTCTAAACCCCCAAATCCTGAACCTCGCAAATCAGCCCACACCATAAACCCTAAACCCGAACAACTTAGACCCAGGACCCTAAACCCTAAAAGCCAAAACCCTAACAAAACAAACCCTAAACCCTAAAATAAACCCTATACCCTAAACCCTAGCAAAATAGACCCTAAACCCTCAACCCTACACCCTTGAAGAATAAGCCCAAGTCCAGAGTAGCCCCGGAGTCCTGGCCCTTCAGGGTTTACTTGTAGCCCGAAACCCTACAAAAGAGTAGCTTAGGGTTTAGGGTTTAGGGTTTAGGGTTTAGGGTTTAGGGTTTAGGGTTTAGGGTTTAGGGTTTAGAGTAGCTTATGACCCTGTGAGTATGGGGTTTATAGGGTAGAACTTTAGGGTTCACGTAGGGTCTAGGGTGTAGGGGTCATAGGATTTATAGGATATGACCCCTAAAGTGGTAGGTTGCTGGATCCACAGGTAGGGTTTAGGCCCTAAGCCTTAAAAGCTCTACAGCCCTCATGACCGAGCTCAGGAGAACTTGTAGACCCTGCATTTAAGATAAACCCTTGACTCCGCAAAAGCCAAAGATAGGGGCTCACATATAGGATTTAGGAGTTTTAAGGTTTAGGTTGTAGGGTTTACCTATAGTCTTGGTTGTAGTTCCTTTTTGGGGTTCGAAGACGGTGCGAACGTCTGCCTTAAAACTTCTGGATCTTTGAAATATAGGAGTTAAGAGTTTTGAAGATAGAATAGTTATATATTTAGGATCCGATAAGGTAGGAACTACAGTGAAGACTATAGGTAAGTGCTGAAGCCCTGTTCCAAAGGAGTGGCTTCTGATCCGGTACGGCAGCTTCAGTCGTGCCATGTACACCATGTTCGAAATCACGTTCCTTGGCAATGACCCTGAGGGTCCATGTACCCAAGTAGATGTACTTTGGCCTTAAAGTAGTCCCTATATAAATACTTTGGGGCCAATGTATATCCCTGAGGGTCCATGTAGCCAAGTAGTATATAGATTGGTCCCAAAGTACTTATATAGGCACTGCTTTAAGGCCAAAGTATATCTATTTGGGTGCATGGACCCTCAGGGATGAGTATAGCGCAATGAAGCAGTAGTCGTCGTTGTCGTCGTCATCGTCGGCGTCGTCGTCGTGGTGCATCGTCTCTGTTGCGGTAATGGACGTGGTTGCGGTCGTGGTTGTGGTTGTGGTTGTTGTTGTGCTGCTGCTGGTGCTGGTGCTTGTGCTTGTGCTTGTGCTTGTGCTTATTCTTGTTCTTATCATTGCTCTTGTCTGTATTGTTGCAGCAGCCGCAGCAGCAGCAGGAGCAGGAGGAGGAGGAGCAAATATAGTACTTGTCATGTTTTGAAACCTCTTTGAGGGAAGGAGTCCTAAACCCCAACCCTAAGGGTCCAAGTACCTAATAATCATATGCTCTCCCAAATATTAACTTAGATACTAAACTTACTAAACCCCAAACCGAAAACCTTTAAAGTACCTTAATATTGGGTCGTTTGGACCATCAGGGTAAGCTGCCAAGCACAGGCACCTTAAGCAAATGCGAGAAAGTGGCATTCCTGTAGCGCTAGGTTGAGAAAGTCGAGCTTTTTTTCCCATAGCCTGGTGTCCGGGATTCAACCCTTGGCTGGCTTTGGACAAATTTTCGAACGTGTGTTCCGCAAACGGATTTGGGTGACGGGTCAATGCTGTAGAGTTCGAGTGTAGACATTAACTTGAAGATTTAGCGAGCTGAGTAGTCAGACAGTTCCGAAGCCCAACTCCAAAACATAATTGTGTCAAAGCTAAGCCCCACCTCAACATAAAACTTTCAGGAGTGGTTCTGAAACCCAAAACCCCGGAAACCCTAAACCCTCGAAGTTCTAAACCAAACCCTAAACCAAACCCTAAACCCTCGAAGCCCAGAGCCCCATGTCCCTAAACCGATGGCAAGGTTCAGCGGCGGTTGGCCCGTCCTCGTCCGACCCCTGGTGGACGATGTCAGCGTCTTCTTTGCAGTTCCGCACCCCGACTGCAAGCATGGCCGATGTCTGTGTGTGTGTGTGTGTGTCTGTGTGGGTGGGTTCCGGGTTTAGGGGTGGGTGTCCACTTTGTCTTTTGTTCCTTAACCACAGCAGCCTGTGATCTCAAGTAAGGTTTGAGGTGTTGGGCCCTAAACCCTAAACCCTAAACCCTAAACCCTAGGGTGTGGTTTTCAGGTGCTTGATTTATGTCGTCGCCATCGTCTTCGCTGCCTTGCGCCTCATCACCGCGCTCATGGTCCGTTCGACAATGCAGCTGGGCTTTGAGTCCTCGGACCATACAGGGGGTTTAGGGTTTAGGGTTTAGGGTTTAGGGTTTAGGGTTTAGGGTTTAGGGTTTAGGGTTTAGGGTTGAGGGTGACTAGAGTGCAAGATGTAGTACAATGTGTTGAATAGTTTGGTATGCCAACGTTCCTATGTTGGAGTTTCCGAAAGCTAGGGTACCTCATTTTGGGGTCCTTAAAGATAAGGATCCTACTATTTAGGGTACTATAGTAGGGTCCCCTATTTTTCGGAATCCCGTATATTATTGAGGTAGCCAAAGAAGATGCTACATTGAGGGCCCGCAACCCTAAAACTCCTACGACGCAGGAATTATAAGAGACCATGCATAAAAAAAACAAGGTGCTGCGTTTAATATAGGGGCCTAAATAGTTACCAATACTACTATTTTGGGGGGGTTCCCATTATATTATAGTATAATGGGCCCCAAAATCCTATCCATATTATTAAGGCCCATAAACCCTAAACCCCTATAGAAGAAGCCTTTAAGGAACCCTGAAAAGGCCCCTATAGCACAGGTCTAGGTAGGCTGTCTGGGTTTAGAGGCAGAAGCCTTTTCAGAGTTGAGACTGGAGGCTTAGAGCCAGGGTTTAGGGTTTAGGGATTTAGGATGTAGGGTTTAGGGTTTAGGGTTTAGGGATTCAGGATGTAGGGTTTTGGGCTTTGGGTTTGCCATTTAAGATGTAGGGTTTTGGGGTTTAGGGTTTAGGGTTTTGGTATATCCCTCACTGGTTGCTTTAGCCGTTATGACGAGGTCTTTGGGGTCGCGGGTTAGGGCCAGGGTTTACTTCCTTCCTACGGTTGATGATATAAATCCTGAATTGCCCATATCATAAGGAATATACCAGAGCCATAACTCCCATAGTTTAGGGTCCTCAAGGTAATGCAGGATTTATATCATCAATAGTAGGTTTCCAGGTGGGCCCTTTTTCCATTTTGTGATCTTAGAATACTCATACAACTACCCGGCACCAAAAAAGGGAGCCCTGTTTATTCTTAGGTTTTCGTGGATCCCAGTTCCTCTAGGGCTTAGGGTTCAGGGTAGTTCCTTCATGGCCTATTAAATATGATTCAGCAAAAACCAAGTACCTAATACACGTATACTCTCTCAAATATAACCTAAATAACTACTATCCGGAAACAATCTACCTTATTGGGTCCTTGGGGCCCTTAAAAGCCTCTTTAGAAACCCCTACACATCCCGATAGATCCCTTATTGGGACCCTTATAGAACCTCTTCTTCTTGGGTCCTTTGGATCCTCAACCCTAAACCCTAAACCCTCAGGGAAAACCCTAATCCCCCAAAGGCAGGTCCTCAACAGCGATGCAGCTGCAGCGGTCCTCGAGCGAATGGAGAAAGCATCCGAGCTCCAGGCTCCTTATGGGTAGTTGCCTAAATTAGGGTCTTTTTTAGGGTCATTATTTTAAGGGTGCCGTACTATTTTGGGGACTTAAAAAGGGACCCTATTTTTGAGAACTACCGCTATAAGCTTTAGGACGAGGGGTTTAGGGTTTAGGGTTTAAGGAGGTTTAGGGTTAAGGGCTTAGGGTTTCCTCTAAGGGATGTATAAGGGTTTAAGGGTTCACAGGTTTAAGGGTTGAGGGTTTAAGGGTTTGGGGGTCCGAGGGTTAAGGGCTCAGGGGTTTAACTGGTTTAGGGGTTGCAGGGTTTACGGTTTGTGGTTTGCGGCTTAAATAACCAAAAAGCATGTTCCTTGTAGGGTCCCATAGATTCTATAATTGGGGTTTATAATAAGAACCTACAATAAAGTAGGCTCTGGTAGTTGAAGGTAGGGTTTGGGGCTTAGGGCTTCTGCCTTCTAAGGGTTGCGGGTGCCAAAGTTCGGCTTAACGGCTCTCCAAAGGTTTTATAGGTTCTTAGGGTTTAGGGCTTAGGTCCGATAATTCAGAGGATCCACCTATACTACTATTATGGAACTAGGCCCTTAACAGCCACAGTAGGGATGGTCCTTTGGGGCCTAATTCCATAATCTTAGTCTACATGGAGCCTCTGGGTAAGGGTTGCATGAGGATGTCAAAACATTCGTAGGGTCGGCCGAGTGCGGTATAGAGCTTTCCTGATTATGTTAAGCCCTAAACCCTAAACCCTAAACCCTAGACTCTAAACCCTAAACCCTAAACCCTAAAGGTCTAGGGTTTAGGGTTTAGGGCTTAGGGCCTAAACCCTAAGCCCTAAACCCTAAACCCTAAGCCGTGAAAACCGGAAAGCAACCTGGACCCCCAACTCCACTCTAAAATTATG
>CAJNDV010010535.1:34493-47275 GCA_905221635.1 Symbiodinium sp. CCMP2456
TTAGGGTTTAGGGTTTAGTTGGGGTTCAACAGCATTTCGTATGGAACCCCTCAAAGGAACCTTTACGGAGACCTAAGCCTAAACCCTAAAGCCACCTGTGGCAGTCTGAGCTGTTGATCGGTTTCGGCACGGGTGTAGGGGCTACTACAGGGACCTCAATAATTAGAATGCGGTTTGGGGGTATACTATCTCTAGAATATGGAACCCCCAAAACCCTATTCTAATTATTCAGGCCCCTACATTACTTCAGGGCTCGGGGGACTTTGTACCTAAAACCTATAAACCCTAAACGCATATAACTGAGGCAACATGGAGTTATAAGTTATAAGCCCTTCAAATGGGATACTTTAAGCAACCTTTCGGCGTATCTAGGGGTTAATGTAGAGGCCTAAATAATTACCAATACTGTTTTGGGGTTCCTCATTATAACTATAGTATATTGGGCCCAAAAACCCTTTTCTAACTATAAGGCCCCTACATTGTAGCACCCCAAAAAGGTCAAAGCTCAGCTGCCTTACTACTTAAGTTCTCGTGGGCAGAGCTCCAGCCCTCGAACATGAGGAGGTTTTCAAGTCCCTTTGTAGGGTTAGTTTAGCGTTTAGGGTTTTGGGGCCTTTAAGTACGCAAGCCGTTTCGATGCTTTGGCTTTGGTATCAGGGTCTAGGGGTCTCAGGCTTTGAGATCTTTAGGGCTTCAGGGTGGAGGAGATAAGGCTTGTGTAGGGTTCAGGGTTGACAGCAGTTCAGGACTTTTTGGGCCTTTGGGGTTCCGCTTAAACCCTAAGGCTTGCGTTGAGGGAGTCAGGTCGCCTGGAGCCCCGAGGTGTTGCAAGGGAGGGTTTATAGGGTTTAGGGTTTAGGGTTTAGGGTTTAGGGTTTAGGGGTTTAGGGTTTAGGGTTTAGGGTTTAGGGTACCTGGGATCTTGGGCTTAGGGCTTTGGCCTTAGGATCTGGGGTGTAGAGTTTGGGTATATGTTTGGCTTCGGGCTCGCGCTTGAACTCCTACACCAGATTTTGCCCAAGGGTGTAGAGGTTAGGGTTTAGGGTTTAGGGTTTAGGGTTTAGAGTCCGAGCTTTGGTGTGCATGGCATAAGCTTGAACAATGTTCATGAGCCACCAGTGAAATGCAGGCTGACCATCGAGAGACCTGAATGGTCAGCCACATATCTATCTATCTAGCCATCTATCTGTCCATCCATCTATCCATACATTTCGTCCGTGGCTGCTATCGGGGATTTCCGGAAAATCACGGACCCTCAATTATAAGTATGTAGAGCCCCTGTGTGGTAGCAGTGGAACAAGGACCCCTAAACCCTAAACCCCTATTGAAAGGCCCTATGGTGGGTCACCTCAAATGCCCTGCCCCGAGTTTCCGCAAAGCCACGATGCCTAAGGATCCGTGTTCTCATGTAGTGTGCGCTTTGGCTTAAACGTTGTTCCTGAAAAGGTACTTGTAGGGTTTAGGGATTAGGGTTTAGGGGTTTAGGGGTTTAGGGGTTTAAGGGTTTAGGGGTCTAGGGGTTTAGGGGTTTAGGGTTTAGGGTTTAGGGGTTGAGGGCCTAAGCATATATTAGATTGGCACTTGGACCCTAAACCCTAAACCTCTAAACCCCTCGCAGCTGAGAGGCACACAAGAAACCCAACACTGGTCTGCTGACCTCTATAGGCCCTACTATAGGGGCTTTAATAATTGCACTAGGGTTTGGGGGTCAAGTATACTAAAGGTATAATAAGGAGCCCCCAACACCCTATTCTAATTATTAAGGCCCCTAAATTTGGCATGGCCCTACACTGAAGAGTTGCAGCCCTAGTCCCTACCCTGACACTACGGTTGATGCTTCAAATCCTGCATTACCCATAATAAGGAATATACCATAAGGTAATGCAGGGTTTATATCATCAACAGTATGAACCCCTATATGGTATATGAGCCTTGGACCCTTTCAGGGTTCATTTAATCTTTAAGAATATTTTTAATATGAAACCCTATATGGTACATGAACCTTAATCCTTTTTAGGGTTCAACTCGTCTGTAAGGACACCCCGAACCAAAACAACAAACAACAACATCCAAATCAAAAAATCCCAAACCCGAAAGCCCTAAACCCTAAACCCTCAGGACAAGCTTCTGGAGGTCTTCCATGACGCCGACAGCGACGAAGATGGGCGGTTAACTATGGAGGACTCCCAGCCTGGACACTTTAATGTACTACATTAAGGGTTTAGCGCTTAGGGTTTTAGGGTTTAGGGTTTATATCCCTTACCATCAAAGGACTCATATTTTAAGGCTTGTGTGCCCAAGGACCCTGTTATACAAGGATTTTGGGCTATTTTGATGCTAAGGGTAAGGGTTTGGGGCTGAGGGTTTGGGGTTTAAGCAGGTTTAGGGTTAAGGGCGTAGCGGTCCTTTGAAGGGATCTATAAGGGTTCCTTTAAGGGTTTAGGGTTTGAGGGTTTCGGTTTCGGCTCAGTGTTTAGGGTTGAGAAACAGACAGGTGCCCTTGCACATGAGTGGACCAAACCCCAAACCCTAAACCCTAAATATGAAAATGCCGAGAACAGGGTTGCTCGCTCTGCCCTCGGGAGGGTTTAGGGCTGGGGTCGGGTTTGGCCCTAAACCCTAATTAAGCCTGAAACCCTAAACCCTAAACCCCTAAACCCTTAAATCCCAAACCCCTGAACCCTAATCCCTGCGATGTTCTGAACCCTACATCTGAAGTTGCCTTTCGGTTCTTGTGAAATCTCAGAGTGTGATCAGCTCAGTCGCATTGGTGGCAGCGTAATCAGCTGAGCTGCACCCTAACGGCACAGACCAGAAAAAAAAGAATAACAATAATAATTAAGAGCTTGTCATAATAACCATAATGAAAAAATAATCATCTCAAGTATCAAGGCTTTCCGTTCGCTCCTGTGGCATCGGCAGCAGCAGTAGAAGCCTGAACCGCGAACCAAAACTCTGGACCCAACCTCCAACCCTTAAAGCCTAAACCCTAAACCCAAAACCCTAAACCCAAAACCCTAAACCCAAAACCCTAAACCCTAAACCCTAAACCCTAAACCCTAAACCCTTGAAGCCTGTAAGTTTATCAGCCCTATGAGCCTGAACCCGCAGGAGTTCGAAGCGATGTTGCGACACAAAGATGCTGGGCTCTGACTTAGAATTCCTTTCAGGCTTCAGCCAAACGGGCTTTTGGTATGGACTTACGTAAGGAAGTCACAACCATGAGCCCTAGAAAAGTAGTTTATTTAGGGTTTTCGAGTTTAGGGTTTAGGGTTTAAGGTTTAGGGTTTAGGTTAGGATTTGTGACAGTATTTGATTGTTAGATATTTGCACCCTGAGGGAAAGTGCTTTTGCGAACAAGACCCTGCGAACATCGTAAGTAGAGGTCAGGATGAAGATTATGGTCAAGCGGGATGCTACTCATTACAATTCGTCGGACACCAAGGAAATGCGGCACTACTTGAGCATTCTGGGACTGGATGTTCGTGATGCCCGAATGCTATTTCGGGTTCTGGACGACGGTGACGGCACCCTCTCCGTCCAGGAATTCTGCGAGGGCGTTGCGAAAGTTAAGGGAAGCGCGACATCTGCCGACATCATGCACCTTCTCCATGAGACTGGGAAGATGCGAAGGGACTGCCAGGCCGATTCAATTTCAGGTTTGGGGTTTAATATAGGGCCGTAAAAGATTGCCTATACTATTTTGGGGGTTCCTCATAATAATTGCAGTACAACATACCCCAGCATCCCATTCTAACTATTAAGGCCCCTACATTAACATGGTTCAAGGGGGGTCGCGAATCGTTCGCTCAGCCCTCCTTGCCAAAAGGTCTAGCGTGGATTTCAGGGATGCAGAGTGTTTCCACTCTTTGCTGGCATTCGTGATTCTTAGGGTAGGACGCCGCTCTTTGAATCCTTGAGGCAGAGGGCTTACGATTCAGGACACTCCGAAATCTCAGAAGCAGGTTCATATACTATTTGAGGCCTTGATAATTACCAATATTTGTTAGGTGTATTCAAAATCCGATTGTAGTTATTAAGGCCGCTATATTGCGGTCTTCAAGTGAGGGCTGCTTTGCTGAGGACTTCTTATACTCAGGATCTTACGTTGAGGGTCTAGATCAGGGTCCCGAACCCTGAACACAGCTGATGTAAGACTGAGTCACGGAACCTAAACCCTAAACCCTAGACCCTAAACCCTAAACCCTAAACCCTAAACCCAATACAGTGCACTGGTCTGTGCCACTTGCCAGGCCACCAACTCCAAGGCTTTCAGCTACCATGAACCCAGAGGGTCCACAGATACTACTATTGCGGTTTAGGGTTTAGGGTTTAGGGTTAGGGTTTAGGGTTTAGGGGAATTAGGCCCTTAAAGCCATAAGAGGGATGGTCTTTTGGGACCGAATTCCGTAAGGGTAGTCCATACGAAGCCTCTGGGAAAATGCTGTAAATTCCAACGTAACCCTTGTTCGCATCCTGGGCCTCCTATAGTAACTGGAAGCATGCGGCCCCAGCCAGTACAACATCCCGTAAATGCCTGACAACAGGGTTTCGGGCTTTAGGGGTTTAGTGTTTATACTGTTTATAGCGGTTTCGGGTTTAGGGGTTTAGCCGTTAAACGCCCTGCAAATACAGCGCTAAACCCTAAACCCAAAGCCCTAAACATTACAGCCCTGTCTAGTCGTCATGAACATCTTGCTCCCTCACAGGCCATCCTGCTTGCCGTCTCCGGGCAGCCAGCCGCGAGCATGACCGTCGGGTGTATGAAGTCGAAGTAGTGAGGCTTAGGGATGAGGGATTGGGGTTTAGGGGTTTGGGGTTTAGGGGTTGTTTATGGGTTTAGGGTTTGGGGTTTGGGGAAGAGAGTTCGGGGTTTAGGGATTAGGGATTGGGGTTTGGGGTTTAGGCATTAAGAGAGGCGTACGGATTGGGATCAGGGCTCAGGAAGTAGCTCCTAGAGTATATACATATATATATATATATGCGCAAAGTAGCATGTCTGCAAAATCAGACGAGAAATATGCTTCTTCTGTAGGTTCATCAGATATTGTGGGTACATCGAGTACTCGAAGTCTCGGTTTGGGTGTATGGTAGAAGCTCGTAGAAGCCCAAAAGCTGGAGGGACATTCGGCTTGAAGTGTGGGGTATGGTGCCAGCTTTCTCGCCCGAAGCCTCCCTGAACCCCAAACCCCAAAGCCCTACACTCTACATGCCCTAAACTATTGCCCCTAGAACGCTGAGCCTTGAACATCAAACTACGAACCCCAAGCCCTACACACCCTCAATACGAAGCCCAGTAGTAGAAAGAACAGAGTTCCGGTTTAGAAGTTTAGTGTGCAGGGTTAAAGAAGTCCCTTCATATCTATATCACAACATAACCCCAAAACCCCGTTCGAATTATTCAGAACCCTATGTTAAACCCGCAGGCTTAGGGTTTGGGGAGTTCAGCAACTCACGGCCCTACAAGAGCAACAAATCCTAAGCCCAAACCCTAAACCCTGCAGAGCTCCTTAGCCCTCATCCATCTTGATGCTCAAACTCGTCAACCAGCATGTACCGTCACCTCGGCAGACACCAAGAGGCCATCAACAGAAAAAGCAAAGTGCTTCCATTCCAAAACAGAAGCGCCCCCAACCTTCTCGGACCCTAAACATAAAAACCTTTATGGAAGCAAAAATCAAACAATTCGAGAGATGATCCGTGAACAGGAAGTTTTAACTTGACCAAGTAAGCACAACGAGCCCCTCTCGAAAAAAACATTAACTCCATATGCTCCCCATGCAGAAACGTAGGCCCCTAAACCCTAAACCCTAACCCCCTAAACCCCTAAACGATCGACCCTTCTGTTATAAAGTAAGCCCTCCAAGTCCTTGGCGCAAAGCTGGCGTCAACCCCAAACCCTATCCACTGGCGTCACATGTAGGGAATCTTTCTCACAAAATCGGAGACCTCAATGTGCCCCGTAACGCTGGGAGATGCTGGGAGATGCCTTGAGTCATAGTTGCAACGGTAGCATGTTACAGGGTTCGGAGTTTAGGGTCTAGGGTAGGATGTTACAGGGTTTCCGGTTTTGAGATGTTTTTGGCTGTAGGACCTCAGAGTTCAGAAATAGCCGCTGAATCATAGCCAGAAGCACTATACCAACCCTAAACCTTAGTCTCAAACGGGAGTTTCCGAAATTGGGGTACTTTATTTTAGGGTCCTTATAATAAGGATCCCATTATTTGGGGTACTATATTAGGGTCCCCTATTTTCAGCAACTCCCACATAAGTTAAGGGGTACATGGAGCTCTTTGGAAAGCTCAAGTTGACCTTTGGAGCCATCGTTTTTCGAGTTCCGAACCCGCGACCCCAAAAGGGGCTCGAAGGGTGAGGCGTCAGGGCTTCGTTCTACTTTGCTAAACCCAAAGAGTAGTCACGGGCAATGAAGGGACAAGTCATGCTGCCCTAAACCCTAAACCCTAAACCCTAAACCCTAAACCCGAGACCCAACCCCGATATACCCTAAGCGACCCTAAACTCCAAAGCTCGAGCCAACGACGCTGCACCCAACGCCCTAAACACCATGATGACGTCATCGTCCCAAAATCCCCAACTTAACCCCAAACAACCTACCTTTTTAAGGACATATATAAAGAAATCATGATAAGGAACCCTAAAAAAGTAGGTTATTTGGGGTTAAGGCTAACTCAACACCTGACGTCGATCCGTGGGATGGGTACCTTGGCTCATTCGCCATCAGTGAGTTGCCGCCTCTGCAAAAAGTTCGCATGGGCAAGGGTTTGCCTTGAGCTGAGGGATTCACGGTTCAGGGTTTAGGGGTCTGGGGTTTAGGGCTTAGGGACCCTAAACCCTAAACCCGATATACCCTAAACCCTAGGGTTTGGGGGTTTGGGTCCGTGATTTGGGATTACATGGACGTGTGTGGTGGGGTCTAGACAGCGCATAAACAGGCTTCCTTTCGTGGTTCCTTGCATTCGGGGGTTCCTTCATGCGCCAAATTTAGGGTTTAGGTTTGGGGTTTCGGATTTAGGGGTTTAGGGTTTTGGGGTTTAGGGTTTAGGGTTTAGAATTTTAGGGTTTTAGGGTTTAGGGTTTAGGGTTGCTTAACTGTCACTCAAACCCCAAATTTAGAAAAGAAAGGGTTGCTCTTGACGAAGCCTTAATTCTGTCATAGCCTAAAGAGGCTTACAAACTTTGCAAACATTGAGCCGTTGGAGTTGGATTTCGAACCTTAAACCCTGAAGCCTAGGCCCCGTTTAAACTGTCTGTACCCCAAACCCTAACACTCAGGGCCCTTTGGCAGGAAATTGCAACCCCAAAGTGCTCAACCCGACAGACGCAGCACCGGAAACCCTACACCCTAAATCCTAAACGCCCCAAACCCTAAACCTTAAACCCTAAACCCTAAACCCTAAACCCTAAACCCTAAACCCTAAACGCCCTAAAACCTAGACCCCAAACCCTAAGCCCTACTCTCAAGCTCGCAACCACGGCCCTGCCTCACACGAAATAAGTCAGCAGAGCTTTAACGTCCCCAGCTCCCACAGTGGCTTTGGGCTTGAGGACACTAATATAGGGGCCTAAATGATTACCACTATTTTGGGAGGTTCCTTAGTTTAAGCAAAGTAAAATGGGCCCAAAATCTTATTCTAATTATTCAGGCTTCTATATTGCCTACAATCTCCCATCTAGTTCCTGTTTTTGGTCAACTAATTACTGAGCTCCCAGAGACTTGAATATCCCTTAATTAAGGATTATACCTTAAATTGTAGTAGGACCCCTAATATGATTTAAGGTATATTCCTTAAATTAAGGGATCTTGGAGTCTCTGGGTTTACTGTCCCTAAACCCTAAACCCTAAACCCTAAACCCTGGGTTTACTGTAACGGAGACCATAGGTAGAGACCCAGACCATTGAAGCGGTTCCCCGAAGCCCGGCGACCTACGTACGGTAATGAGTTACTGGGTTGAGTGTTTAAGGTTTCAGGGATGTTTAGGGTTTAGGGTTGAGTGTTTACCCAGAGGGTCCGAGTACCCAAATAGTCAGGTTTTAGGTCCCAAAATCCATACTCTGAGGGGTTTGGGGACCTTGAAACCCTACTATTTGGGTACTTGGACCCTTAGGGTTTAAGGTTTCAGGGTGTCTTTGGTCCGTAGAGAAGGCCCTAGAGTCATTTTCCGCATTCGGGTTTCGATTGCTCGCGGGCACCCTACCAGGACCCTCCCAATGGCCCTTTGATGGAGCCCTTATGGTCCTTAATAGTGGGCATTTGGGGTATACTAGAGGGTAGTTGGGGGGTTTAGATACATCCCAAACAATCTGCTTGGGGAATTGGGGTTTAGAGTTAGGCCCGTTAGGCTGAGCTCAGCGAAGACTGCAATGCTTGACCATACATAGGCCTTGACAGGGTGTCAAGTAGTCATGCTGTGTCAATACCTGCTGTGATGGCACCATGCTAACTTGTGTTTGTCCTGGCGTTCTTTTGCTTGGCTCTTAGGACTTTAACTTTTCGGGTTTCTGTATGAACCATAATTAGGGAGCTAAAACTTTAACTTTTAGGGTTTAGGTTCAGAAGTCAGCCAAGTTGTGTGGCAGGAATGTGCAATCATGGATGTCTGCCGCCAGAGGATCCGTTCTGGCTTACACAGGGTTTAGGGTTTAGGGTTTAGGGAGCTTCATGGAATGCAGACGACGACGAGCCTTGGAAACCCTGCCCTATCTGTCGATCCATCTATATCTCCGCCTTCCTGCCTGTCTATCTGTCTATGTCATGTATTGCTCTATCTGCCAATCTGCGTTATATAAACCCTAAACCCTAAATTTTATAATTGTGCATATATAATCATATATATATATATACATACGGAGATATGTGTGTTTTTTGTATATATATATATATATACGTACACACATCTAAATGCACAGATGTTTCACGGAGCTCTCGGCAGTGCAAACCCAGCCTTGGGGCGTGCCATGGCCTGCTGCGCCTCAGAGCAAATCCTGGATAGCACGGACTGCCCCTTGGTAGCTTAGGGTTTGTTTAGGGTTTAGGGTTTAGGGTTTTGACTTGCCAGCTTCGGGTTTAGGGTTTAGGGTTTAGGGTTTTGACTTGCTAGCTTTGGGTTTAGGGTTTAGGGTTTAGGGTTTAGGGTTTAGGGTTTTGACTTGGTAGCTTTGGGTTTAGGGTTTAGGGTTTAGGGTTTTGACTTGGTAGCTTTGGGTTTAGGGTTTAGGGTTTTGAGTAGGGGCTTGGGGCTTAAGGTAAACCAGGTACACCAAGAACCCACTTAGGGCTTTTAGGTTTAGGGTTTAGGCTTGAAGCTTTAGGATTTGGAGTAGACTAAGACCCCAATTAGGGCTTTTAGGGCTAAGGGTTTATGCTTGAATCAAGGTTTAGGGTCTGGGGCTTGAGGTAAACCAAGAACCCAATTAGGGCTTTTAGGGTTTGGCGTTTAGGCTTGAAGGTTTAAGGGTTTGGGGCTTAAGGCTTTGAGGGTTTTAGGGTTGAGGGTTCAGGGTTAGGGGTTTACGGATATTTGGAGGCTTATACATGATCAAAACTCTACCCTATATAGGGCTTAGTAACGCCACGCGCCGACATGTCGAAAAGGGCGCCGACATGCAAAAACTAGATGTCCGCCGACAAGGTAAACACTACTTGTGTAGGGTTTAGGTTTTACCTAAACCCCCCCAACTAGCCTCTAATATACCCCAAATACCCACTATTAAGGGCCATAAGGGCTCCATTAAAGGGCCAATTGAGGGTCCTGGTAGGGCCAGTTTAGGGTTTGGGGGCCCTGTCGGGGGTTGAGAGAGCTCGGCAACCGAGGCCACGAATCTTGGGAGAGAGACGATCTGATTTTACAGAGTTCCAGCCAGCGGAATTCAGCCCAGAGCCGTCCCATGGCGTGCTGCACATCAGAGCAAGTCCTGGCCAGCGCAGACAGCCTCTTAGCAGAGTGGGTAAGCTTGGAGCTTTTTTCGGATGTTATACGTCAAAGGATAACCCTAAACCCTAAACTTGGGTTTAGGGTTTAGGGTTTTTAGGGGCCCTAAACCCTAAACCCAGAGGATACCGGCCAACTGAGGTCCCGATTCTTGGGACAGAGATGACCTCAAGGAGACGATAAAAGCAACGCATGTGCCATAGGCTACGCACACTGCACCCATTAATTAGGGTTTAGGGTTCAGGGCTTCGGGATTTAGGGTTTAGGGATTAAGGGATTTAGGGTGTAGGGGTTTAGGGTTTAGGGTTCAGGGTACTGTCGGAACCTGATTTATAAACCCTGGTCCTATAACACCAAAATAGGATTCATCTGGAGAGCCTGATAAAGACCCAGGGTTTCTTACCCAGGTTCCTATAACCCTAAACCCTAAACCCTAAACCCTAATATCAGCTTCGCCCTGATAAGCCCCTGACGCTGTCATAACGTTGGCGAGATCATGGACTTAAGCCGAATCTGCTGACGTTTTTCATAAGCCCTTTTAGGGTTTAGGGTTTAGGGTAACCCAAAGCCCTAAGCATTCCTGAAGGAGATGATCCGACAGAACCATGAAATCCTCATGCGCGAGCTGTACAAGCAGCAGGAAGCTTTGTACAAGCTTCATTGCTGGAGCCAGGACGGCTTTCTGAGGGTTCTAGTCTGAAGGAAGACCCCGTCCGACACCCTGAGCCCTAAACCCCTACTTTGGAGGCTCTTTACATTAAATTTCATCTGTTCCAAATCCTAGGCCCTTAACCCTCTTAAATCTCAAAGCCCTAAACCCTAAAACCCCCCCACCAAATCCTCCTAAGCCTAGACTCCACACGCCCTAGAAGCCTGAACCCTCCTAAGCCCTAGAGATCAGTGGGCGCGGGTGCGCGTTTAAGATTCAGTGTGCGGCGCTGTGGAAATAACCACAGCGTAAACTTTCTTCGCGTCTAAAGACGGTGAGCCGTGCGTACTGTATTTTGCAGTATTGTTGAAAGTAAACACGACGGGTTTTCAACACGAACTCGGTTTGTGAACGTGTTTAGACATATCCTTAGGTTTTTTAAACATGCATTTTCGAGTTGTTAGACATGAGACATGGTCGTCTGAGTTAAGCACGTTTTTTTAAACACGAGCACAAATAGACATATAAACATAAATATATACATACATATATACATATATATATATATATATATATGTAGATATCACACATGAATACACGCGCATCGCAGGAATAAAACCTTTTGATCAGCAACTTTGAGACCAGAAAAAACATGTTCAGACACAGTTACACATGCCACAAATTGTCTCGAATGGTTCAACGTGGAGAAGTTGACAAGTTCGATGCGACAGGTTCACGCACAAGACCGTACAAGTGCAGTCAAAGGGAAACACACAGGCGAGGACAAGATCAACACAAGGTGACATTATCAACCAGCTTTACTGTGAGGTACGCACAAATAAAAACTGTCAGAAATTCATGCACCGTACCGGATCCCAAAACGTGGCAACTTCTGTCTCGAACCGATTGCCAGAACATTGGGCCCTGCACCTGGGCCCTGGGGCCAAAACAAATGCCAGCAACTTACACAGTGCACCGTGTACCGGGAGCCAATTCCGTTGCCCCAAGGTGTTAGTTACAGAACTGCTCTGTCAGCCCGGACTATTTCATTGTGGGTTGGTTGAAGGATGCTGAAGGCACGGACAGTCTTTAACAGAGCCGGAGGGTAATGTAACAGTTGTACGGTGTTGCGAAACCCTGAGCATCCGGCCCAGCCATGATGACGTCCATGGTGGAATGCGCTGTGGGCACAGAGCATCCGCGGCCCAACCATGATGACGTCCATGGTCCACTCCCTTCTGAGAAAAGAGCGCTGTGAGAACAAAGCAACCAGGGCCCAACCATGAAGACGTCCTTCAGAAACGAAAGCATCGCCGCCATTGGTCCTACATGCTACGCTTAAAGCTTTACCCACTTAAACAACGTTTAAACATGGCCTTCTTAAACATGTCTCACACATCTTTGCACATGTTTGGGTTTGAACATGTTTAAGCACGGAAACGCTCGGTCTAAAAAGATACACGCGAACACCCCCTGAGGGAAGCTAGGGCGTGTTTTCTTTTGGTCGTTTTTGCGCGCAAACCAATTCTAGACACCCCGCCGTGTACAGCGGTGACGTGTCTATAAAATCTAAACCCTAAACCCTATGAGCCCTATAAACCTTATAAACCCTAAACCCTAAACCCTATCTCCAGGGAACACAAGAGCCAAAACTTGAACCCGAGCCCCAGACCCCGGCCCGAAAGAGGACGTGCCTTTGCTCGGTCGCCCACGGGCAACATCCAAGTCTCACAGCATGAAGAAGGACGGTTGATGGTTCCTCCAAGGGTTACTGTAGTAGCGTTTAGGGTTTAGGGTACGAATCTCCACAAGGGTTACTATCAGGGTTCCTTGAAAGGTTAGTATATTGGAAAGGCTACTATTTATAGGATTGGGGATTGGGACTTAAGGGGTCTAGGGTTCTGGGAAGATGTTCGCCCCACTCCAAGAATGGAAGGAGTTAGTCCTCAAACTTGGGGCTGCCGTCTCATTCGAGGAATATCTTCGGCATTTCCTGTACATTGTCCGTTGAAGCGGGGGTTAGGTTATTCTTCTACGACAAGCATTTCCTTGTAAACTGGGTTCTTAAAGCCTACGACTGCTACTGCTACTCTTCCCACCGCTAGCAGCAACAACAACAACGACGACAACAACAACAACAACAACGACGACGACAACAATAATAACAACAAGGACAACAACA
>CAJNDV010010535.1:58857-74958 GCA_905221635.1 Symbiodinium sp. CCMP2456
CCTAAAACCTAAACCCTTAAACCCTACACCCTAAAACCTAAAAAGCATGCATGCAGGCATCCCAGCATTCAGGCCCTTAGCGAAAACCGGCTCTGCTGTAGGCCCGTACTCCTTCGCTTGATGATATAAACCCTGCATTGCCCATAACAAGGAATATACCAGAACAAGTTTAGGGTTTAGGGTTTAGAGTACCCATAGTAAGGAATACACCATAATTTCCATAGTTAAGGGTCCTCAAGGTAATGCAGGATTTGTATCATCAACAGTTGCACATGGTGCCTAAAACCATGTCCCAAGGATCCATGTGCCCAGATAGGATAGACTTTGGTCCCAAAGTACTTCTTTTTCGGACTACCTTAAAGCTTCAAGGCCAAAGTGTGTACTATTTGGGTACATGCCTGGGCCCCCCAACTACCCTTCAATGGGATTTAGGGTTTAGGATCTCTCTTATTCCTCATTAAGGAGTAGTTTTGGGCTACAACACAGGTTTGTTGCGGGGTCTAGGTGGACCCTGAGGGTTGGTGTTTAAAACCATCCAGCCAACCTGCAAAGCTGCTGTCGGCGCTGCCGTAAACTCTAAGCTCTAAACCCCTACCTGGACCCTAAAGAACCTACCTTTTTAGGGTTCCTTATTATGATTTCTTTATATAAGTCCTTAAAAAGGTAGGTTATTTAGGGTCAAGGTAAACCCTAAACCATCCAGCCAAGCTACAAAGCTGTCGTCGGCGCTGTGAGGCTGGTCTGCATGCTGATTGCGGCACTGATTCTGTGCGAGTCTGTCGTACCCCTGATTGCCGCTGGGATGCTCTTCGGGTTTAAGGGCTTAGGTCTAGAGTTTGAGGGTTGAGCACGCTCCTTGTTCTGGTTGGTCGTGCTGAGACGTGTTACTGCCAGAACCGGTTCTACGACTGGACTATATAGTTACAGCCTGTAACTTACAGGTGATGTCATTGCAACCACTGTCACTCTGCGTGTTTCATGATACCGTCATCAGTAAATACCCCTCAACTCTACGCAAAACCGGAGCTGAGTAACCCTACACCGTTAAATGCCCGGCCCAAAAAAAAACCCAACCCTAAACCCCAAACCCTCAACCTTAACCGTCCCCCAAACATGGCCCCAAGACAGGTTGAGACTTCAACGACCATCGGCATCGATCGGCGGGAGTGGCTCTTCATCCGCTACGGCAGCTTCTTCCGGGCGATGTACACCATGTTCGAGATCACGTGGGGAGGGTTGTCAAACACAGACTGTCAAGGGTTAGTCTAGGGTTTAGGGTTTAGGGTTTAGGGTTTCGGGATTTAGGGTTTGGAGTTTGGGGTTTCGGGTTGTCAAAACTAGGGTCCTTTGCTGGGTTCCTAGACTTTAGGCTGCCATATCAAGTGTGGAGTTTTATATGATTCCTCAAAGAGATCATGATTTTGACAGTCACCTGCCGGGAGCCTCTGCAAGGGGTCTGCCTTTTAGCAGGGCTTGGTGGATTTCGGCTCGACGAAGCTGCACAGAGGCTTTGAGGGGCTTTCTTGGAGCTTTGCGCCTGAACTCTCCAAACCCATATGCCTGAAACTCGAAAGCCCACAACTCTCAGGTTGAAACCATGGGCCCCTAATATGGGCCCTTAAGGGTGGGATCCTTATATACCTACTATATACCCTATATATATATATATACCCTTAAGGGTCCCTAGAAAGGCCTAAGGGTCCATATTTGGGGCCCATACTTGTAACCTTTCACAAACCCGAACTTCCACGGAGCCTTGACCCTCAATCATCCAAAGCCTAAGCCTTGAAACCCCAAGCCCCGAACCCCAAAGCCGAAGCCCTAAACCCTGTAACCTTAAATCCTAGACCCTAAACCGTAAACTATAGACCCTAAACCCTCAACCCTAAGCCCTAAACTATAGACCCTAAACCCTAAACTATAGACCCTAAACCCTGAACCCTAAACCCTAAACCCTGAACCCTGAACCCTAAACCCCATAAGCCTAGAGCCTTAACCCTAAACCCTAAAGCCGAAGCCCTGCTGAAGAGGTTCAGCGGCGGATGGCCGGGGCTCGTGCGACCTCTGGTGGACGAAGTCAGCGTTCTCTTCGTCATTCCGTGCCTGGTTTAGAGTTTGGGGTTTTAGGGTTTAGGGTTTAAGGACTTAGGGTTTAAGGTTGAGGGTGTAGGGTTTACGCTTCAGGGTTTATAGGGTTTATAGGGTTTAGGGTTTAGCGTCCAGCGGTTTGGAGTTTAGGATTTAGGCTAAAAAGCACACCTTGAGAACTTTAGAAGGCTGAAAAGGCAGCAGGTTGTCTTCAGGGTTGCTTGACATGCTTCTACAGATTCTACAGTGTACCACAGAACCCTATTCGAAGAATACATGAGGGCTATATGATGGACATGGGTCTTAGGGGCCAGGGTCGGCGAGCAGAGGGTTTGCAAAAACGAAAGAGCCTAGGGCTGTGAGGACCCACATTTCAAGGTTTTCGTACGTACCTGAAGACTATGCAAGGCCTCTGGGCTTTTTGAGCCTTCGTGATACGGTAGGTTTCAAGAGCTCTGGATTGCCGCTACGGGGCTTCGCCAAATTCATGTCTTCCTCTGTTGCATGCTAGGGAGTCTTCCGGGTTTCCTAAACCATCAACCCTACGAGTTTCTGCATAACCCGAAACCCTCAGCCCTGTGATAAACCCTTAAAGCCCTGAACCCTTAAAGTCCTAAACTTCCTATGACTCCCGATTGGGGCAACGGGAGCCCATGTGAGCCGCAATGATGGGGGGTTTAGGGTTAGGGTCGTAAAGCCTCGGATCCCAGCAGCGGTTCGGGGTTGAGAATTTGTCCTACACTACCATAACCTTCTTTTCTGTAGGTGTGTATTTTCTCCACCAACATGAAATTTCTGGGGGCCCCGCAAACACTAGGTTTTGCTCGGTTAAGGTGGGGTGTGGCAATTGGGGTTGAGCGACACAAAACTCTTCACACCAAACCCCAGGCCCTGAGACCAAACCCCATGTCGTCAAGCTCGACTCAGTGCTGGACGCAGATTCCGACAACGTGGGTTTAGGGTTTAGTGTTTAGGGGCGACAGTTTTAAGTTAAAGTCCTTTCCGAAGAGCCCCAACATGTGACCCTTAAACCCGAAGTTGCACCCAGAACCTTGATCTACGTCGTTGCCATCGTCTTCGCTGCACTGCGACTCATTACGGCGCTCTTTGTTCGGTCGACGATGTGCCTGAGCCGGATTCGAGAACAGGGGTTCAGTTTTCTAAAGGTTTCGGAATTCAGGGTGTTAGGTTTAATTGGGTGGTTTAGGGTTGGTTGATGGAGTCTGATGAAGTTATTGATTACATTATGTGGCGGTGGAGCTTGTTTTAAAGCCGTGCATGGAACCCTAGATGCCGCAGAATTGAAAGGATGGTGTACCGAGTACTGAGAGCGCTGGGGAGAGTAGGCAACACGCCTCAAGATTGAAGCATAATCAGGAACCCTAAACCCCTAAATCCCAAAATCCCCTTTAAGGAACCCTAACCCCTAAACCCTAAACCCCAAACCCCTAAACCTGTAAGGAACCCTAAACCCCTAAAAGACAATTCTGTGGTGCTGTTCATGTGTGATTGCTTTCAAAGAATGGCACTGCATGGTAGTTTGGGAACGGTTTAGGGGTTTAGGGTTTTAGGGTTTAGGGGTTTAGGGGTTTGGGGTTTAGAGTTTAGGGTTTAGGGTAGGTCCCTAAACCGTACCCTAAACCCTAAACCCTAAACCCTAAACCCTAATCCTCTAAACCCTAAACCCTACCCACCGATGGCTGAACAGCAGCTAGAGCTCAGTAAACTCGAAGCCATCACGGCTGCTTGAAAGACCCGGGCCTTCCAAAGTCCCTTAATTTTGGGAATATACCTTAAATTATAGTACGCTACCCAATAAGATTTAAGGGATATATCTCTTAACTCGGTGAGTTCGAAAACCCTAAACCCAAAACCCTAAACCGTCATGCATGTTCGGTTGATCTTCCATTTCACTCAGGCTAGGACGCTAAGGCTGGTATCCTCCGCACACTGTCCATAAGTCTGCAAAAATCGAAATCCTAAAGACCCTATAGAGTTGCTCGGTACCACAGCCTTGCATTGGAGTCTAATTTCGAGGCCTTAAAAGTTCCCTATCTTATTTTGGCTGGTTCCTTTATTTTGTTCTACCATAATACCCCCCAAGACCCTATTCTCATTAGTACGGCCCCCACACCCTAAACCCTTATAGTAGCCCTTATAGAACCCTTTAAGGAACCCTTTAAAGGAACCCCCCAAACTTATTCAGGCCCCTCTATAAGGCTGGGCGAGGCTTCGGGCGTCCAGTGTCTAGGTACCCAGAGACTCCAATATCCCTTAAATCAGGAATATACTTGAAATCATATTAGGGATCCTACTATAGTTTAAGGTATATTCCTTAATTACGGGATATTGGAGTCTCTGGGTAGTTTAGGGACCTGTCCCTTCCTGGAGGATTGCAGGGCTTTCTAAGTTTAAGGCTATCAGCTTGTTTGGGGGTTTAGGGGTTTTTGGGTTTTAGGGTTTAGGGGTTTAGGGGCTTAGGGGTTTAGAGTTTAGGGTTTAGGGCTTTAGGGGTTTAGGGTATTAGGGCCACACCTCATAGTTATCATAAGTTGGATACCAGGCAAGTTCTGAACGATGACGCTGCTGCGGCCATCCTCGAGCGAATGCGGCGGTCGGCTGAGTTGCAGGACCAACTCCACCGGGCGCGAAGTTCTGCAGGGGCCTAAACAATTCCCTACATGTTCCTTGGTAGTTCCGTTTTTGGTTTAACCAAACTCTATATTTAGGATCCTATAGGGTAACCCCAAAAAGGAACTACAAATGGAGACTACAGTTACTATACTATTCCTGCACTAAGGGTCTGGCTATCTCCGTGGGAGTGTCTGGAATCTCTTAAGGAGAGCCCTTGGGTCTGTCTGGGGGATCAGAAGTCCTCATTTTGAGGATCCCAAAAAGTGTCGGGACCCCTAGGGCCGTAGGGTAAGGGCTCCTTATTTAATATGATACGAACACCAAGGTACAGTATGCCCCAACACCCTATTGTAACAAATTAAGGTCCTTGTAATATTCGGATCCTAAGCGGTGGCAACAGGTAGGGTATTAGTTCCCAGGCACTTCGATCCTCCCTGCATCCCTAAAGCCTAAACCCTAACTGCATCCCCGTTCCAGGACAAGCTGCTACAGGTCTTCAACGATGCCGATGCCGATGGAGATGGATATCTGACTCTCAAGGACCCTACACCCTAAACCCTAAACTTCCTAGACCCTAGACCCTAAACTTCCGAGACCCTAGACCCTAAACTTCCTAGACCCTAGACCCTGAACTTCCTAGACCCTAAAGCCTAAACTTCCTAAACCCTAAACCCTACCTAGACCCTAAACTTCCTAGACCCTAAACCCTAAACCGAAGCCCTCAGGATCAGTGCAAAGAATCCCCGGCCTTTATGTCTGGCAGAGTCCTAGGAAGAGCCCATGAGTCTGTTTAATATCGGGTTTAGGGTGTAGGGTTTAGGGTTTCAGAGCCCATGAGTCTGTCTTAATTTTGGGGTCTTAATAATTACCTACACGATTGTTGGGGGTTCCTGATCAAGAAAATATACTATGAAAGGGCCCCAAAACGCTATTCCAATTATTAAGGCCCCTACATGAAACCCTCAACCCTGAACCCTAAAACCCTAAACCTTAAAACCCTAACACCCTATTCCAATTATTAAGGCCCCTGTATTACTGCGTTGGCAGTTGCTGAATAGACCTGAGATTTTCGAGGCTTGGGTTACCTATGACCCGAAACCCCTACCTTTTGATTTGAGGGTTCCCTATTATGGCTTCTTTATAGAGTTCCTTTTTTTACAGGGTAGTTAACCCTAAACGCTAAACCCTAAACCCTAAACCCTAAACCGTGGCTCTGGTTTTGCAGGTAGGGCTTACCTAAACCCTAAACCCTTTGAGATTCCATTTCATGATCTGGAGGCTCGGGGTTCCCGGTTTGTTTAGGGTTTTAGGGTTTAATATGGGGTTTAGAGTTTAGGGCTTTAGGGCTTGAGGGTTTTAGGGCTTCAGGGTTTAGGGGTTAGGGTTTGTAGAAGTTGTTCAGGGTTCCGGTGCCAATCACATTTCGACGCAAACGTTTTGACCGAAACGTTTCCCTAAACCCCAAAACCTAAACCCCTTTTGAAACCTGCTTTTGGACTTGGTGGGCCGGGGAAGGGCCGGGAGCTGGGCTGTGCCGGGCTGGAGCTGGCTGGGGGGCAACCTCATGGGCTCAGGGTTTAGGGTTAAGGGTTTAGGGTTTCGGGTTTAGGGGATCATGGGGCTTAGTAAGTACCCATAGGCCCCATAGTAGTTCCTTTTTGGGATTACCTAATAAAACATAAGCCACAAAAAGGAACTACTATGGGGCCTATGGGTAACGTTCCAAGTACCTCTATTTGGGCTGTAAGAAGTAAGTTTATGGTTTAGGGTTTAGAGTTTGGCATAGTTAGTCGGCTTATCTACAGCCTTAGTTACTAAGTCCCATGAACCCTTGAGTACATACTTGAAGAAGAGCCTGAAGCAGCAGGACAGTGGTGCCCGACTGCGGGCACCACAGTAGCTCTGTATATGAGTCACTTGATCATGAGCTTCCTCCAAATGGCGGCGTGGGGTTCAGCGTAGTTTAGGATTTCCACGAGTTCATGGCATACCGGAAGGCCAAGCAATGGCACACATCTTCCTTGCAGACCACACAGCAATGTCATAGTATTCAAGTATCGATAACACTTGTGCAGGAGTTCGAGCGGATGTTGACGCTTCCGGAGATCAAGCACTACCTAAGCGTGCTGGACATGGACGTTCGTGATGCCCGGATGCTTCTTGCCTCCTCTCGAAGCCTGAGACTCACAACACTGGACCGCAAGTAAGAAACCCCAAACGCCCTAAACCCTAAACCGTCAAACCCAGAAGCCAGAAAGCCAAATAGGGTTTAGGGTTTAGGGTTTAGGATTTATAGGGTTTAGCGTTTAGGTTTGGGATTTAGGGTTTGGGGTTTAGGATTTAGGGTTTAGGGTTCTTGAACCCATACATAGTCTCAACGACTGCCCTTTAGTTCCCCGAGGATACTTGACACGTAGGCTTCCGGCCTCAAGCCATGAACCCTAAACCCCGAAACTCTTACACCCTGAACCCTAAACCTCACACCTTACACCTCTAAGCCCCAAGCATTTGATCCCTAAACTCTAAACAATAAGCCCTAAACCCTTCCAGCATCAAGTCATGATGTCCGAAGCCCGGTTCTGCAGTCTTAGTGGGCGCTGAGCGCTGGGTTTTCTCCGTGCAGGAGTTCAGAATGAACACGTACGATCATTTTTCAATACAGTGCATGTCGGTTGCTAGTGTGCAGGGTTTTTGCTGCATTTTGGCGGTAGTTTTAGGGTTGTAAGCTGTCCCTGGTCCACCCCAAACAGACCCTAAACCCCCAAACCGAAGCTCTCACACTCAACTTCCCCGAATCCTTCAAGAACAGTTTCAAAAAACCTAGGTTGTTCCACCTTCTCGATGACGGGGACGACATTCATGGAGCTCTGTCAGTGCAGGAGTTTTGCGAAGGAATCGCAAAAGTGCGCGGCAACGCGAAATCCGCCGACATGGCCTCTTTCTCTTCATTTTGGGAGACATGGGTTTAGGGTTAGGGCTTGCCCACCCTTACTGTAGACATGGGACATGACCCTGAGAGACTTGTAATGTCTTAGTTGTGGGTGAAGGACTCTACGTGGGGGCAAATTTTGTGGTTTACGGTATTTGGGTTCAGGATTTGGGGCCCCGAACCCTAATGCTTGCACCCCTAAAGTTTAAAGTGCGTGGGGTTCAGGGTACCTTCAATCGCGGAACTTACTATAGGGGCCTGAATAGTTAGAATAGGGTTTGGGGTAGATTATACTGTAATCAGAACAAGGAACCCCCAAAACCCCATGCTTTTTATTAAGGCCCCGACATTACCTCAGACTTGAGGTTCTCCTTCTGCACGAGACCGGAAAGGTGCGGAAAGAGTGCCAGGCCGCCGTTCGGGTGCAGGGCTTATGGCTTAGTAGCTGAGTGGTTTAGGGTTTAGGGTTTAGGGTAAGTAGCTGAGTAGATAACCTTTAACCTTCTGGGGCTTATATATAACCCTACTATAGTTGGTTAACCTGTTTTGGGCTAGGGTACTCAGCCCCTAAGATGGGGTTTACAGGCATTGCAGGGTTTAGGGTTTACAGGGTTTAGGGTTTAGGTTTACGGGGCTTACAGGGTTTGTAGGGCTTATAGGGCTTATAGGGTTTATAGGGGTTGGGGAGTGTCACCGGGTTGGGTTGGGTTTTTTGAGGGTTGTGTGAGGATTTCTTTGGGTTTCTCAGGGCTGTAGAACGGTTCTACAAGGCTTTATATGTTTAGCCGTTTTTTGGCAGAGTATTGCAATAATTTATACGGGATTGTTGTAAGCTGTTGTGTTATACAAGTTGAATAATATGGGAGTCTGAATCATTAGCAATCTGATTTGCCGCCGGGCTCCCTTATAGAACAGCAGCAAAAAAACGGTATCTTTATGCAGGATCCTATAATAATGGAGACCCTAAACCCTAAACCCTAAACCCTAAACCCTAAACCCTAAACCCTAAACCCTAAACCCTAAACTAAACCCTAGAGCCCCCGAGTCCCCTGTGTCCTGGTGCCAGGCAATCTTGCAAGTCCTTGGAGGTCGGTTCGGTGACTCAGAATGATGCCTGGTTGCACGGCTTGGGCCCTTGAAGGTTTATTTGTGGTTTAGGGTGTAGGGTTTAGGGTTTAGGGTTTAGGGTTTAGGGTTTGGGGTTGGAGGGTGTAGGGTCTATGTTTTGGGTTACCCTAAGGGTCCATATGCCCAGATAATATATACGTTAGCCTTAAAATTTCTGTATAGGTGCCACTCTAAGGCCAAAGTATACACCAACGGGTACACACATGGAACCCCTCAAGCCCTAATCCATCCTTGAAACCTAAAGCCCTGACAGAACCCTTAAGGGAACCCTTGCAAGGATCCCTGAACCCTAAACCCCAAACCCTAAGCAGTAAACCCTACCCTTTAAAGGATCCCTTAGAGGGTACGCGGAGCCATAGGGTCCGGGATTCAGAATTCCGGTCTGCGGTCCTCCCGAACCTGATCCATGTCTGCAAGAATTTGCCCTGCGAGCCGTTAGTGTTTAAGCGTTTAGGGTTTACGGGTTGAGGGTTTAGGGCTTGAGGGTTTGAGTTTAGTTGCCTTCATAAGTCCTAGCAGGATTCTTTTATAGGCTTTCTATACAAGGGTTGCTATAACGGCTACTCTCTAGGGCCTAGGGTGCTTTAAAGAGCCACGGTTTAGGGTTTAGGGTTTAGGGTTTAGGCTTTTCGGGTTCAGGTATGTACAACTGCGCTTCTTCGACTGTCCGTCAGCAACTGGCCATTTCGGCTTGTGTTGGCTTAGGCCCTACACCCTAAACCATATTAGGAGCTCTGACTAGTGCTGACTCTTACATATAACACTGCAAGCTTCGTGCCCAGTAGACGGAACTTGAAGCCCAGCTACAGCTGTGGGTTTCTTCAACTTACGTAGGGTTTAGGGTTTGGGTTTAGGGTCTAGTACTTGGAGGATCATGTGACTTAGTAAGTAGGGTTATAAGTACCTTAATTTGGATTACAAGTAAATATAATAAGTATAGCTACCTCAATTATTACCCTAGTTACTAAGTCCCATGATCCTTTAAGTAGCGACCCTGCTCTGTGGCGGTTTGAGGTGTAGGGTTTCGCGTGGCATGACCTCTTTCATGAAAGCTTCAGAGAGATTAGGTTCTGTGCTTTCGGCAGGAGAAACTATGGTTGATGATATAAATCCTGCATTATGCATAATAAGGAATATTTCAGGTACTGCAGGATTTATATCATCAACACTACGTGGCTTATCATAGGCAAATTCCTTGAGTCGATGAACCAATGCCTTCAAGACTTGAAAACTTTCAAAAAAACACCGCCAGCAACACCCTCAACCCCAAACCCTCGCCACAACACCCTATAACACCCAAACCCTAAACTCTCAACCCTTACCACAACACCCCTAACCCTAAATCCTAACCACAACACCCTAAACCCTAAACCTCAAGCCCCGAAGCAGCACAGCAAAACAAGCAAAGACTGTGCCCAGGGTCAATGAAGTCCCATGATCAGTGAGGCCGCTGTTTCACACCGGCAGGCAACTCCTGCTGCCCTGAAAGTCTGGGTTTTTATGGCAGATAGTTGTTCTACTAATCTGAGTATAAGAATGAATATAGTCTTCCTATTGTGAGTATGTATCTAAGTAACTATTCTCAGAACAGATCCGGGAGTTCTGAAATCACAACTTCAGTGTATTTGGGGTGTAGGAGGCAGTTTTAAAGGCGCTGATGGCAGGTGCAGCATGATAGTCAAGGTGGTTGGGCCGTTCAGGTACTCAGAAAGGGGAGGTAAACCTTGCAAGGTTCAACCCTGCGGCTCAGTGTTTAGGAGTTAGGATGTACGGCTTAATACAGGGGTTCGGCGTTTGGGGTATCGTGTTTAGGTAAAGCTCTCCCAAATGCATGCACTGAGGATTTTCCCCATGGACTTTAGCACGACTCCGAAACCAAATGCATCGCTGCCCCTGACTAAGTGATTAGATGTTATCAGGGCTCCGTGAATCGAAGAGCCCTAAAACTCCTAAACTTTAAACCCTGAACCCTAAACTCTAAACCTTAAACCCTAAACCCTAAACCCCATAAGCTCCTAAACCCTAAGGGAATTTCAAATCCAAATCCCGAACCTATACAGGATACTAATCCTTAAACCCTACCTGGACCCCAAATAAGCGATCTTGTTTTTTGTTGTTCATCATGGTTTGTTCATATATTTCCTAACCCTAAACCCTAAACCCTGAACCCCAAACCCTAAACCCTGAACCTTAAACCCCAAACCCTGAAGCCTAAACCCTAAACCCTAACAAAAGGTAGGTTCCCCAGCCGACCCTAAGATCCTGATCTCTAAGCCCCCTAGGGGTATAGGGGTTTAGGGTTTAGTGTTTAGGGGTTTAGGGTGCAGGAGTTTAGGGGTTTAGGGTTTCGGGGTTTGGAGGTTTAGAGTTTAGGGTTTAGGGGTTTAGGGTTTTACTAGGGTTTAGGGTGAACTTTGTAAGTAGTTCTTCGGTAGACATGTAAGTATCATGACCCCAAATAGGGTCCCATTTAGCGTACTTGTAAGTTCACTAATTATCGAGATACTCAATCCTCCGACCCTCCAAGTAGGTTTTGGGGCTTGGGTTTTCGAGGGCGACTAATTTCAGGTCCCTGGGGCCCCGGACTTTGAGGTTTTGTTGTGTTTGTGGATTTAGGGTTTAGGGTTTAAGGTTTAATGTAGGAGCCTTAATAAGTATATACTATGGCCCCTTCATTACGGTTCAGGGTTCAGGGAAGTCCCTCGACCCCTCAAGTAGAGCTACACTCCCTCCGGTGGGAAGCCCTAGAATTTTCTAGATCCGGAAGCCCTACCTAGACCCTCATAGGTAGTGCCTTTTTTTGCATAACCGCTTGAGGGTTAGGTGCAATTAAGAAACGATGGTGTGCCCTGAAGCCTAAACCCTAAACCCTAACCCCTAAACCCTAAACCCTAAACCCTAACCCATAGGGCCCAGGTACATCAGAAATCTGGGAAAGCCGAACAGGTGCTGACCCAGGCCCGAATCCCAAAGAGGAGCGTGTGCCAAGCAGGACCCATCAAAACGCAGCTCAGGGCTATAATGTATATGTATAATATATATATATATATATATATAGGCATATGTGTATATATATATATACATATATGCAAATGCATATGTGTATGTGTATATGTATATATGTGTGTATATATGTATATATATATATATATATTTAAGCCGAGCAAGGGTTTAGGCTTTCGGGGTTTCGTGCTTAGAGCTGATTGATAAGACCTTGAGACCCTACAAACCCTGAACCAACAGAGACTGCACCTTGAAACCCTAAACCCTAAACCCTAAACCCTAAACCCTAAACCCTAAACCCCTAAACCCTAAACCCTAAACCCTAAACCACTGAACCAAAAGAGACTGCACCTTGAAACCCTTGAGTCGCCTGCCCCGAACCCCCGACTCCTGGAGATTGCTTTCCCAAAATGTCTCTAGGGTTTAGGGTTTAGGGTTTAGGGTTTAGGGTTTAGGGTTTAGGGTTTAGGGTTTAGGTCCTAAGTACCTACCTTAACCTACCAAAGCCTACTTACTTGTAGGGTCCCTATAAATTCCATATTAGGTTTTAGGTTAAGGTATACAGTACAAAGTAGGGTTTGTGTGTGTACCCTAAACCCTAAGACCTAAACCCGCTAAACCCTAAACCCTCCGCCCTGCTAAATACAAAACCCTTAAACCCTTAAACCCTAAGCCCTAAACCCGCTAAACCCTAAACCCGCTTAATCCTAAACCCTAAGAAAGATCATCATCAAGCTTGCAGGCCCCTGTAGCCCTCATGATGTCGGCGGGTGATCAAGGGTGCGCTCTACGATTGTGGGCTCTGGGTTTAGGGCTTATAGGGTTTAGGTTTAGGACTTCGGGTTTAAGGCTTCGGGTTTAGGGTTTAGGGTTTATCAGGTTTTAGGGTTTAAGGTTTAGGGTTTTAAGGGTTTGGGGGCTGATGCCTGCCTGGTCAGGACCAAATGGCCATTAAGAGCAGGGCCCCTGTAACCTTAGACTATGAGCCCCTATATGGTATATGAACCTGAAGGCTCAGAGACTCCCATATCCCTTAATTCAGGAATATACCTTATCATATTAAGGATCCTACTATATATCCTTTCATTAAGGAAAAGACGATTTAAGGGTCCTACTATAATTTAACTTAGCGTTCTTCTGGTTGGCTCTTTAGACTTTAACTTTTTTGGGTTTCTATATGAACTATAATATCTAGGCTAAAAGTTTAACTTTTAGGAGGGGTTCAGAAGTACGCCAAGTTAAGGTATATTCAGTATAGTCCTTCATTCAAGGATATTGGAGTCTCCGGGGCCTTTTTAGGGCTCATGCCGTCTCTGAGGGATGAGCTGGAGACTTTGGGCTGCCGTTTTCATCGTGACGACCCTGAGACTCCAATATCCCCTAATTAAGGAATATGCCTTAAACTATAGTTAGTTGAGGAATATACCTTAAATTATAGTAGGATCCCTAATATGATCTAAGGTATGTTCCTTAATTAATTAAGGGATATTGGAGTCTCTGGCTGGCTTCGGCTTGGAACGCTTTGTGATCAGTACTTAGAGGATCATGGGACTGAGTAACTAAGGTTATAAGTACCTTAATTGGGGTTATAAGTAATCATAAGTATAGTTACCGTATTTATAACTGTAGTTACTAAGTCCCATGACCCTTCAAGTAGTCTCCAGCATCCTAAGAAAGCTACATGCTTGCGAGGTTGTCATCGTTGTTCTATGGCCTAGGGTGGCATCATAGTACAATCAGCAAGATAGGCAATAGTGGTGCAGTCGTGCGGACAGCAGAAAGAAGCGCAATATCCAGCACGTACGACACATCATGTGCTCTAAACCCGGCTCTCAACCGTGATTAAGTTCGTTCGGAAACAGCCATGTACTTCGCAGCGGATGATCGGTTGTTGATGGTGGTTTTATATTGAACTTTCTGGAAGACAAGCGCGGTTTGCAGCCTTGGTTGTGCCCAGAGCGAGCGACGCCATGGCCTTATTGAATGTGACGAACGACCTACGGACCCCCGTCGAAGTGAGACTTCGGAGTGAGGAGTGGGAGCTTGTCTATCCTAAGATGTCCTGCGACGTCAAAGTGGCGGATACGGCGGTCACCTGTGTCGAGATTCGCTTGGTGGAAAGCCCCGAGGTGAAGGGCAGCTGCCAGGCTCGTAGCGGCTCCTCGTTGTGGGCTTCCGTGGATTTCGATTCTTTCAGCCGACAAGCGAAGGGCCGCGACCGAGCCGAGGCACGGGAGCTGGCCCGTGAAGGAAAGCGACGGGAGGAAGCCCGCAAGCGGACGGAAGCGATGATCAAGGAGGCCGCCGCCAAGAAACGGGACAAAAAGGCGTGGTCTCATGTTGCAGCGATGGGGATTTTCGCTGGGCTCCCATTTGCCCTCCTTCTAGTTTGCGTTTCCATTCCACCCGAGAGCACCGTTGCAGCCGCACTTCTGGCCAGTGCTACTGTGCCTCTGTGCTGTTGCATCAGCATTTCTTCCTTCTTTGGGACTAGTCAGAATGAAGACGAACAGTTTAAATATGGAAAGTATCACACGGTTCTCCGCGTTGGCCTTCGATTAGTGGGCATCCTGGCTTTGCTGTCTCTCGCAGCCATGACGGTGCAGCACACCCTGCGAGGATACTGGTGGACGGCAGTTATCGCTTGGCCTGTGGCCATTTGCGGTGGCGTAATGTTCTGTGTTTGCTGCTTCGTCGACGTCGAAATGGACGACGAGCAGAGGAAAACCCTCGAACGAGAGCGCGAGGAAGCCCACTGCGAAGTCAGCAACCGGAGCATCCGCTTCGAAGGAAGCGTCCTATGTGAACCTGGCCGCCCCTGCGTGGCCAGCTGGCCTGGGAAGTACGAGGGAGCCTGGGAATCCCTGGTGTCTCAGGGCCGAAACGGCGAGGTCAGCGCGGCTGTCGTCTTCCTCCCGCAGGGCACGGAGGACTACGGCCAGTGCGACAGCATCCCCGAAGCTGAAGGCCTACCCGGCACCTGCTGGTGCACACCCCTCTATGGGGAGCAGAAACCCTGGGGGTGCAGGTGGTTTACCAAATGGAGGGAGAACATCGAGACGGCGGTGGAGTCCGGAGCAGAGCTTGAAGTTTATTACTTCCAGAGGCATGTGGGCAAAGGCCAGGTCGAAAGCTTCGAATCTGCAGGCAAGGACAACCTCCAGAGAGAAAGGGTTAATAAGAAGCAAAAAGAGTTCGAGGAGTCTCCTCCATTCGAGCAGGCTCTGAACGCTGGCCTCGGCAATCTCTCCAAGGATCCACGTGGCGACGGATCCTCGCAGTACAGCCGAGAAGTGCGGCGTCTGTTCCTCGCATCCCTCCCGGAAGCAGAACGCGAATTTATCACATCCGCAGAAGGCCTGGGTAACTCCCAGAAAGCAGAAGTTGCCTGGCTAGAAAAGAAAGGCTACGAGTACTGGGGGGTGGACGTCTCCACCTGGCTTCCGGGAGAAGGAGTTGAGATCTGCGTCCCAGCATCTGCCGAATGGCAAGCACAAGTCTGCGACGTTTCCCCAATCTCAGTTTCGGTCGCCAAAGAGTAGAGATCGAGACAAAAGAGCGTCTCAGACTTTGAGCATCAAAGCTGACACTCGAACAGTCAAGGAGTCTTCTTGTGATGTGCACTGGGTCTGAGGCATGGGGCCTGAGGCCTGAGGTTTAAGGCGTTCGTCACAGACTCGTGGCTTCGAGATTTCACAGCTTCAACAGTTTGCTGTCTCATGCCACGCCACCCTGCAGCTTACAACACGTTCAGCCCAAGCTCTAGGCCAGATACTCCTTGGGGTTATAAGTAACTATAAGTATAGTTACCTTATTTATAACCCTAGTTACTAAGTCCCATGATCCTTTAAGTAGGCCAGATACTCAGACACACTCTCACTGAAGTCAGGTGTCAGCCCTTATGGGACTGTGCTCAGCACGTCAGCATGAATGATTCAGCATGCTCCACATGTCTTGGGCTGAAGTGCTAATATAGGCGACTAAATACTTGCCAATATTATTTTGGGGCTTCCTGAATATAGTTATATAGCATTAAATACAATAATATACCTCTAAACCCCAAAATTCTAACTACTGAGGCCCCTATACGATGTAATTTCAATGGTTTGGCGTGGCTTAGGGGTCTCTTCGGCCTCGCCGCCGATGATCCGATGCAGCAAGTCGGAGAGCGCCGCGGTTGGAAGCCAGGGTCCTCAGGAAAGTATCGGGGCTCTGGGGGTTCCCACAGTGGTTGATATAAATCCTGCATTTCCCATAAAAAGGAACATATCATAATTCCCGTAGTTTAGGGTCGGAAAACAATGAATACAAGAGTTTAA
>CAJNDV010010546.1:9036-24036 GCA_905221635.1 Symbiodinium sp. CCMP2456
TGCATGCATGCATACCTACCTGCATACCTACACTCTACCGTTGTTGGCACGGCTCATTGTTATTTAGCTGCGACGCAGGTTGCACCCTGGCTTCGTTGTCCTTTTTTCTAGTGAATGATCGTGTGAATCATAGAACACGTATCACTAAAACACATAGTACGCAGTTGAAGCACAGCTGCCCAACACAGACACGTTCTGACACGAAGAAGGGCTTGTGCAGGCTTCCGATGATCGAAGCCCAACATCGGACAGCGACACAGACGGGTCGCCTGCACCTGAGGCTCTTTGGGCCATTGGTTTGGGGAAGGCTTCTTTCTTGACACCGAAACAAGCGATGGAAGCAGGGATATACCCAACTAGTGGTCTAGGCCTTCGGGCTTCGACGATCCGGTTGATCTTGCGACTTTCAGATCTCACGCAAGCACTCATCATAAGGCCTTTCAGTGAATCCCTAGGAGGCCGCCAAGAAGGCGGCTGCCCGGGCAGCGCCCGCAGAAGAGCCCGGGCAGGAGCCGCCCTGTGTTGCTGAAGCCCATGTGGGGGTTTCCGAAAATTAGGGGTACCTTATTTTGGGGTCCTTATAATAAGGATCCTACTATTTGGGGTACTATATTAGGGTCCCCTATTTTCGGAAACCCCCATGTGTCGAGAGTAGGACCCTCTCGCGTAAGCTTGTTGTTTCCGGGTAGTCCCCACTTCTGCCATTTTGCATGCATCACCCCGTGCAGGAGGTGCGCCAACGTCGCCGCCTTCTGCCCGAGTGGCTGAAGCGAACTACCCAGTCAGAGGGTGAGGAGGCCAGTTTGATTTCAGGAGCTGTAGGTTTCTGTAGGCAACGCCAGAAGTGCGTACGTGCTGAGAAAGGGTGCGTGAAAGGAACGGGCCATGTCTGACCAATGTGTGCCTGTATCCGGATCGCGGAAGGTAGCAGCCAACCCTGAGACTTGCACAGTCTCCACCGACGGTTCTGAGGCATCTGAGACGGGCGGGGGGATTGAGGAAGATCTGGAGTCAGGAGCTCGTAGGAGCCCTGTACGCATCTAGCCCCTGCTCTTTTCAAGACATCGTCTCTCGTCTCTTGCTCCGACATTTGCCAGACTGCCTTGCCCATGCCTCTGCGAATTGTGGCCCACGGCTCCTGGAAGGTACACATCAGCGGTCCTCTTATCCGAGTGGCTTGACTGTCGATGGGAATGGTGGGAAGACCGCAAACTCCACCGCGGCTCTACTCTCAAACTGAATCTCTGCAGCTTGAAGTGTCGAGCTTTCTGCTTCGTTTTGCTGGTCCTGGTCTTGGCTGAATCCGAAATCTCCGCCTCAGGTCAAAGGATGGTGGCGCAAGGGCCCGCGCTTTGACCAGCGCTTTGCAGAGATTCGGAGCCTTGGCACGGGGGATGTTTGGAGCTCAGAGCTTCAGAGTTCTTCTGGAGTTTTCTGTTGGAGGACAGTCGGGCTCCGCTTGAGGAGGTGTTTACCCTGTGAACTTGGTCCCTTGTTCATGTAGTTTTGCAAAGGACTGGCGAAAAGAACCAGATCGAGCTGATCTGGCTTCCTGGCTTCATCCGGCCTCCATAGTGATGCCATAGTAGTGGGCTTGATCTTCCTAGGTCATCGCTTGCAAAGGTTCCTGCAGGAGAAGGATGTCAGCATCCTTTCATAAAGGTCTCTTTGCAGTTGTGGGAGTTTCAGGAACAAATGGACCTCTTATTGGGAATTGGGATCCCCAAGCCCGAAACCCAGAACCCAAGCCCTAAACCCATTTGAAGCAACCCTCTTATGAAATGCGGTTAGTAAAGCCAGACCATGTCAGGAGTCGCACGGAGAAGGGGCTGAAGAGGATCCCTTTGCAGGGTGTCACCTTGGAGCCCTTCGCCCTGGACGGCCTTTTCGGCTTCCGGCTCCTTCCGCTTCCGCAGGCCCTGTTTGGATGCACTGCAGCTTTCTGGGAAAGTCGGGTCTCAATTGTCATCTCTAGGTTGGAGACGCAGGAGCTTTCTGGAGACCGTGTGACATGAATACATGGTGGATGACTGCATCATCTCATGTAGTAAGCAGTCTTCTAGTTTAGTCTAGGCATCGTGATCAAGACATGTAGTAACATGGTCCGTGACAATGCACGCAGCATACGGGCAGCTTTCAGACTGCCGGTAATTCAGGACGGCGACCCGGTTGACCTGGCCACCAAGACCGCCTCTGAGCGGGACTTGTGGACAAAGGCCCAGTGGTTATCGTATAGCATAGTCTAAGTCCAGTCGAGTCTAGCTTAGTGTAGCATAGCAAAGGATGGGACAAGATAGGATAGTATAGTACAGGTTGGTGTAGTATTGTATAGTATAGTAGAGTCTAGTATTGGCGAGTATGGTATGGTACAATGTAGTACCGTGTAGTATAGTATAGTACAGTTTCGTATAGTCTAGTATAGTAGAGTACAGTACAGTACAGTTTCGTATAGTATTTTACAGAGTAGTATAGTACATTATAATGTAGGTTAGCATAGTTTAGTCTGGTTTAGTCTAGTATATAAGAGTCTAGTACAGTCTAGTATAGTTCAGTATAGTCTGACATAGTCTGGCATAGTCTAGTATAGTCTAGTCCAGTCTAGTCGAGTACAGTTGGTCTAGTAGTTTAGTGTAGCATAGCATGGCAGAGCAATGGACATCATGGTCTCAAACGTTTTACGCTGGAAGGCCATAGCCGTGGCCGCTGCCCAGCGCCCCTCGGACGGCAGTCCCGTGGCAGGCACACTCAAGGCAGGGAAAGATGGCATCTTCGGGAGCATTTTCTCGGGTTCGGCCTTTGCTGCCACGGTTTCCATTTTGGCCTTCAGGTGGAAACCACCGGGGCAAATATGGGGACTCAATCCAGGATTGATGCGTTCCTGCAGCACTTCCGTTGAGATGAAGTAACATTCGCGCAGCACGACCATGAAACAACAACTTATGAAGAGACTTGCGGCTGCAGAGAAGAAGCAGGTGAGACTGCTGGAGGCCACCGTGCGCCAGGAGACGTCATGGAGACGCCAGTCACTGGTGTCTTGGCATTGTTGCAGAGCTTCATGTCGTCGAGAGAGAGAGAGAGAGAGGACTTACAGTCGCAAAACCGTTCAGCAGTAACACGGGGCATGCCACAGCCTCAAAGATGAGGCCGGGGTTCACTAGGCAGTAAAGGGGGGACCATGAGTTGCAAGCCCACGGCCTCAGCTCGTAGCGTTAGTACCGACAGACTACAAGAACCAGTGCGCGTGCGCGCGCGAGGGGGGCAGGGACCTGCCTTCCTTTGGCTGTGCAGAAGAAGAGAGGAAGGATGACCTTAGTCTATGGAAGTATTATGTTCGTTCTTCACTCCCCTCAACCTGCATTAAATATATGCGGGTGGGCCTGTGGCCCAGGGGTCCTAACCGACTCTCATGCCCGAGAGAGAGAGAGAGAGAGAGAGAGAGCGAGGAAGGAAGGTCCAGTTTGTTATTTGTTGCTGCCCGTGTCAATGCCCAGCCAAGTCTGAAAACACCTTTTCGACAACATGGGGTAGGTGACGGGCCACATGCACTGGCCTTACGCATTGTTATAACGACTTCCTCAGTTTATTCTTGAACCACTGTGATTGCTGAAGCTGTTCGGATCGTCGATGTCCTACTTCCCGCTGCCGAAGATCGTATTCGGGGAATAACCCCTCAACGAAGGCATTGCTCATTTTACCATCGTGCTGCTTCGAGATATCTTCGGGAGTAAATGGGGAGTCAATGCCTTGGTTGGTGTGCGTGGCAGAAACTCTTGGCACCCGCAACCGTCGGCGGCGCACAAGCGCGCGGTGGGGGGCAACAGCCCTCCACCATGGCCCTGGCGAAAGAAAGAGGAAGGAAGACAGAGAGAGAGAGAGAGAGAGAGAGAGAGCGAGAGAAGAGGTTTGATGTAACTTGCAATGGAGATCATTCGAACCTTCTCCAGCAAACCCGAAGGGGTGACAATCCGCCAATGAACTGCGGGTGCCCGTTCGCGCGCGGAGGGGTTAGCTGGACCGCTGCCTTCTCCTGCCCCGGTAGAGAGAGAGAAAGAGAGAGACAGAGAGAGAGAGAGAGAGAGAGAAAAGAGAAGAGACAGAGAGGATTCCTCACGGCCTCCACACCGAAGCAAAGCAAAGCAAAGAAACGCAGAGAAAGAGGGACCTGCTGAAGAAGAAGTAGAGACAAAGACGGAGTCAGAGAGAAAGCGAGAGGTCAGAGATCCAGCATGCAATGCCGGCAGTTCTAAAGCAACTGAAACAACCAGGCTGCAAGCGACCTGCGTAATGCCAAGAGAGCGAGCGCAGTAGCGCTACTTCCATCTCCTGACCCCGCAGAAGCCCATGGACGAAGGGCACTGAGAACGTCAGAGAACCTGACAAGCATCACGAATTCAAAATAAACAAGAAGCTCGACAAAGTAGATTAGAACATGTCGTAAACTACCGATTCAGCTTGCATCTGGTTTGTACCTGTTTCAAGCTAAGGTCCCGAGCCCACCGCTCTTCTGTGTCGTTGCCTGCAGCCGGGACTTGCATTGTAACTTCACGGGTGCGGGTGTCAGGTAAAGAGTGGCTGCTCACCGGGAGTTGGAGTTGCGGTGGTTGTGCTGGTGGTCGTAAGCAGCTTGTAAATCTCAGCGGCCGTAGGAACAGACCATTCAGGATTGAGGGCAGGTGCAAACGTTTGACTGGCGCTTGTACTAGGAATGCAAGAGGTATGTTGGCCTCCGATTGCTCGCCACTTATTGTTCTTAATTTGCGCACTCGAGTCCTGGCTCAAGCCTACAACTCAGGGTTACTGTAAGGGGTATTCTAAGGGCTTTTATGGGTGTTCAGAAAGGTACTAGTAGTATTTGCACGTAGTCTGTGGACAAGGCAAGAATCTGACTGAAGCCCTCTGCAGGCAGTGGCATGGCTTCCCGCACGCTACCTCGGAGGCAGCTGGACGCTTCCGGGAGTTTCGCGGAGTCCTTGGAGTTCCCTCTCGAGGACGGCGGGTTCGAGGGGCCGACAGGACGTGTGAAACGGCCGAAAACAGCCCCTAAACCCTAAACCCTAAACCCTAAACCCTAAGCCCTAATCCCTAAGCCTCTTGACCAAAACTCCTTACAGTACACCTGAACAAAGTTGCCCTGTCCACAGTAGAAGCCGGGCTACGAAACGTATCGATGCAGGACGACGACCCGGATGCCCTGATCCAGGTGTCTTCGATGTCGGTATCATCTCGCCCATGCTCTGTTTGAGACAAGTCAAAAGAACGGCTTATTATAGTAGATTCTGTTATAGTATAGTATACTATAATATAATATAGTATAGTATGGTATTGCAAAGTATAGTATAGTGTATGTTAGTGTACGTTATAGTATATTATAGTATGTTACAGTACATAAAAGTATCTGCCATAGTTCAATTTGGCCACCAGGTGGAGGTCTGGAGCTCTGATGGTCGCAGTCGCGGCGTTCTGCGTGGTCGGGTGGATGTGCCACTCTATTGCGCGGGGAGGAACTGCAGCTGGGCAGAAGATTTGGGGGTTTCCGAAAATAGGGGAGCCTAATATAGCACCCTAAATAGTAGGATCCTTATTATAAGGACCCCTAAATAAGGTACCCCCTATTTTCGGAAACTCCCATTTAAGGATTGTATGGCTACGGGGAATCTGTGGGCTTCTTGTAGTCAATTGGGTTTAGGCAAGGATGTGCAAGTATGGTCCAACATTCAGGGGGTTGCCCTCGGATCCTCCTCGGTGCAGCCAGATCGATGCAGAAGCAATCCTGTCAGCCCACCTACCCTAACCCCCAAAACCCCTAAAACACAAACCCTAAACCCAAATGTGATTCAATAAAGACCCTAAACTTTAAACCCTAAACCTTAAACCCTAAACCCTAAACCCTAAACCCCAAACCCTAAACCCTAAACCCTAAACCCTAAACCCTAAATCCCAAAAGGCATGAGAGAGCTGCAGCTTCCAGTGCGGGACTTGCACCGGCCGCGCGGCGAGGGCAGCCAGGTTGGCTCTGTGCGGCTGGAGGCGGAGAGTAAAGTGGGCTTTTTAGGGTTTAGGGTTTAGGGTTTAGGGGTTTAGCAGTAGTAATGCTAAGATTCATAATAAGGGCAGTTGTCAAAATTATGGTCCCTTTTATTGGGGTACCCTAAATAGTAGGTGCCGTATTATAATAAGGACCCAAAATGGGACCATAATTTTGACAACCACCCAAGTGGGCTCTGCTTTGACACCCTGGAGCTTGGCCAGGGGTTCTTGTTGAGGAGTTGAATTTCAGTTACCAACATTGGGTTTAGGGTTCAGGGTTTAGGGTTTAGGGTTTAGGGTTCCATAGTAAATACTCGATGCTTCCTCTTGGCGTTGAGATAGTCTGAGAGTCCGGGAGCTGATGGGACCGAGCTGCCATGTTGGTTGTTTGGGTCCAAAATATGGTGGGTTTCCGAAAATAGGGACCCATATATAGTACCCTGAATAGTAGGATCCTTATTATAAGGACCCCCAAATAAGGTACCCCTAATTTTCGGAAACTCCCATATGAAGAGGAACAATGGAGCTGATACTCTGCTTTCTTAACATAGAGCACCGGATGTGGCGGACTCCTTAGCTGTGTCTTCGCGCATGTCCGCCGTATGCTGAGTTGAGTACAAATGACGATCTGTTTATCTTTCGATGTGTTCCGATTCTTCATTTGCTTATATATATATATATGTACGTATATACACATATACACACATTATACACATAAGTGCATGCATGCATTCAGATATACACACGTATAGCCACGAATACGTGCGATGGTTACGCGTAGGTCTGACACGTCGACAGACAGAGAGAGACGGATGCCGCTTTGGGAAGGTGGGCTTCCACCAGAGCTTGGGGGCCCTGTTGCTGCCGCGGCCCAGCAAGCAGGCGACGACGGCCTGGCAGACGGTCGGTGGTGACAAGAGTATCCGGGAGCAGTTCCGGGAGCTGGAAGCCTTCATGCAGCAGTTCGAGGTGTTTTCGAGCCGCTTCGGGAACCACTGCTTCACCTCTCGCAGTCTCTCCATGGAGTACCGTCGCATCATACAGTGGGACAGCCCGCTGCTGACGCTGCTCTGCCTCCTTGCGCTGACCATCCAGATCGGTGGGGTTTTCGTCAAAACACACATGCAAGTAGAGCCCCATTCTAAAGAACAAAGAGTTAATTGAATGAGGAAGCGACTCTTCTTAGCAAGCTTGGCGTGGTGAAGCCAGGATTCTTTCATGAGTACATCTTGCCTGTCGTGGTGCTGGTTGTCCTCGGGGTTGTGCTGTGGTGCCTTGGCTGCAGAGGCGACGTCTGAACATCGAAGCGTCCATTGCGAGTTCCAGTTGAGCCGATCTTGATCCTGAGCTTGGATTATCAGCCTCCGCGGCGGGCTGGGGCTCAGGTATCATCCTGTCCTGCAGCGCTATTGCGGTTCATGGGAGCAGTGGTGGGAGGAGTGGCTGCAGTGTGCATTCTTCGCGACGTTTCCTTGAGGGGCGCTAGCCCACAGTAACAGCTGAGATGTAACCGTAACTTCGAAAGCTTGGAGGAGTCCTGGTGCAGCCGGCGCTCCGGCCCCCAACCGCGTAGCATGCGGTCCTGCTCCCTCGCCTCCGCGGAAAGCTCCCGGGCCTGACGAGGGAGCCTGTGGTAGCCGGGGGTCAGTCTGGAGCAAGTAACATGAGCCCGCGCTCCCCAACATGAAGATGCCTAGGATACCCTAAACCCTAAACCCCAAACCCTAAACCCTAAACCCTAAACCCCAAACCCTAAAGCAGGCCACGATAGACACTTCTCTTGCCTTCGCTGAAGCCCCCCAGGTGTGAAGAATCTTCCGAGCGAGGCGTTGACGGAAGATGGGCCGGCCGAGGTCCAGGCTGCACCTCGGGACTTTCATCCACAATACAGTGTAGTTATAGTGTAGTTATAGTATAATATAGTATAGCATAGCATTGGGTTTAGGGTTTAGGGTTTAGGGTTTAGGGTTTAGGGTTTAGGGTTTAGGGTTTAGGGTTTAGGGTTTAGGGTTTAGGGTTTAGGGTTTAGGGTTTAGGATAGGGTAGTGTAATATAGTATATGTTATAATATCTTATAGTATGTTTTAGTACGGCAGTCAGTCGAGTCCTTCGGGTGGTGGTGATAGTGATAGGCCTAGCATTGCTGACTAGCAACATCAATACCAGTAACTAGTACTGATGCCAACACTAGTACTAGTGCAGTGCTAATAATACTGATAGCAATATCAATGCTATAACTTTTACTATTGGAAGTTCTTTTGCCATTGCCATGGCTAAGAATCATACCAATACTAGAGCTGGTTGTGATGATGATGCCGACGATGATGATGATGATGATGAGGGGTATAACAGCGACGGAGGTTGTACACACACACACACATGTATATACGCCCAGGTATACGTGGCTGAACTTCTAGAAACCTGAGGCGAGGGAGAAGGGATCCACACCCCATCTTTGATGTTAGCCTTGGTTAAAGCTTCGCCCAATCTACAGCCCATCCGAGAGACCAAGCCGTGTACCCTTTCACAGGAGCGCTACGAGAACGAGCGCCGCCTGGTGCTTGGCAGGCACGAACGCCGTCCACAAATCCTGAAGGTTTCAAGGATGGTCAACACATCAGCCCGAAACAAAGTGGCCTGTAAACATCCTACCTTCAAGTCGTAGCCTTTATGTCATCCTAGTCATCAACACTGTCTTCATTTCAATCAGCATGCTCGTAGCCTCATTCACAAATTTCTAGTAGTTGGTTACGCACGCGCCCCGAGACCGCGGTGTTAGCCTGCTTGTTGCGGCTCTCACGGTAGGTTTTCTTTGGGCGGAGGGGTGGGTGGGTGGTTGAGAATGTCAGTTCCTACGGCGACCATGCCCAAAAACTGGCATTTATGGCGTTCTCGCCCTTTGCACAACATAATGCAAAAAGGATGTTTGACGTTTCCCGAACAAGACACGCTCTCACAAGCGTTCAGGTCTTTGGTTAACATGCCTAAAAACACTGGTGGTTGCAGCAGTCTTGCCTCTCCACAACATAATGCAAACGGATGTTTGATGTTTCTGGAAAAAGCGCGCTGTCACCACCCTTCATGTCTTCTGGGAACATCCCAGGACACCAGTATTTACGGCATTCGAAAGTACGTTTGACGCTTCTGGAACAAGATGCTCTGTCACAAGCGTTCGTTCATGTCTGGTTTGAACAAAACACCTGGTATTTACAGCCTTCTTGCTTCTTTGCGCAACATACTTCACCATTTGGAACAAGACGCGCTGTCACGAGCATTCGGGACCGTCGCGAGCGTATCCAAAATGCTGGTATGACGGCACTTTTCTTCTTCCCACAACATAGTGCACCGGCTAGTTTATGCTGTCACAAGTGTTCATGTTTCCGTTCACGTAGATGCATTAAGACCATGCATCAACTGTAAAAACCAACAGTTACTCTAAGAAAAGTAATGGGTTAAGGGTCTCTCCCAAATCTTTTTCCAAGTAATTAGGTTTTGACCTAGGAAGTAAGCACCACGCGTCACGGAACCACTAGGGTCCTGGGGCACGCGTGACATGGTAAACGCAGCCGCGCAATCGCATTCCTTACAGAAGTCGTACAAGTCAAGCCATCCATGATTGTCAGAGTTAGGACGGTAGCCAACAAAGTTGACATGCCAGCTGTGGGAGTCATCGGCATCATAAACTGTTGTGAGCCGTCTACTGCTAGTACTGTTACTCCCAACCTGGTCGTCAGAATCCAAACCGGCTTAATAATTCATCGTCACCCACCAATACTCAGCAAGCTCCTTGCAGTAAACATCGCGAAGAAGTGCACGTTGGAGTCCACGAAATTCTGTTCTTGTCAGTATCTCGGAGGTTTACCTCCCGGCGGCTTCGCCTGTGGGATCCTCCGCCGTGGCTGTGGCCCCAGCTTTGGGTGCCTCCGACACTGGAAAGCTACAGGCTATGCCAGACAACAGCTGCAGCCCTGAACGACTCTTAGTAGGTAGAGCAGAGGCAGACGATCCCAGCTCTTACACACCATGGCAAACCCTTGTCTTCTGGGCTGGGAGCAGGGAGCATGTCTGGAAGCTGTTATGTGATGCTTCGGACGATGAGGCACCCCGAAGCCCCTTAGCTGTCTGACGACCGGAACGCCATGGAAGGAGTTTTACAAAGAGAATAGCAACCCCAAATTCCCCAGCCATGAACCTCCTGAACCCCACCTAAGCCATTCATACTTGTCTACAGACAAAAGCACTAAACCCTAAATTAAAAAAACCCACCTCCTGAACCCCACCTGAGGACCTAAGCCATTCATAATTGTCTACAGAAAAAAGCCCTAAACCCTAAACCCTAAACCTTAAACCCTAAATTATGAAACCCACCAGCCCTAAAGGAGCGACTCAGCCGGCCGGCGTGTGGATCCCCCGAAGCCTTTCGAGGTCTCCGTCGCCCCCCACGCGTTCTTTTTCGGGCTTACTTGGAGGATCATGGGACTTAGTAAGTAAGGTTATGAGTCCCTTAATTGGGGTTATAAGTATAGTTACTCAGTAAGTAAGGTTATGAGTCCCTTAATTGGGGTTATAAGTATAGTTACCCTATTTTTTTAACCCTACTTACTAAGTCCCATGATCCTCCAAGTAGGTGGTTGTCAAAATTATAGTCCCTTTTTGGGTCCTTATTATAATACGGCACCTAGTATTTAGGGTACCCCAAAAGGGACCCTAATTTTGACAACTACCCAAGTAGCAGTTCCTTTAACGTTTCGTGGCCAGGCTTCGAGCCTCTGTAGAGGGTTCCTTGGAGAGTTTCCATGGGTTTTCGAGTTCAAGGGTTTAGGGTTTAGGGTTTAGGGTTTAGGGTTTAGGGATTTTGTTGAGAGTTGACGGAGCAATGATAAGTTTCATGATTGGGCTCGGCTCATGCCTATGAGGCTGGAGACTCGCCAAGTCTTGCGAGGCATGACACGAACATGTCGACTTAGCCATTTGGCTTCAGTTCAGTTAGAACATGAGAAGGAGGCTCAGCAGACGGAATCAGGAATCCCGTGCAGGTTTATGATTCTCAGGTTCAAAGCGGCCTGCATGTATTGAAGGAAGCATTGATGGAACACGGCGGAGGCATTCTGCAGCCAACATGGATGGTTCCAGCCAGGTAGAGTCGCTTCCAGGCCTGCTGAATTTGGCAGCATGGCATGGCGCCTCCAGGTTTGTGCCGTTTTCTGCGTATCAGTTGCGGCCCGACTGCATGTCACAGACGGGCTTTCGACGGTGAGGCCGTGCCATGCGGTCAACCACATAACAGTGGCCTGAGACATGTCTGCGCATCTATCACCGAGGGTTGACTTGAGCCAACATAGATTGCAAGCCCCGGAGTGCCATTTGAGGTGATGATGGCGATGACGCTCGCAACGTATCAGGGTTTCAGGGTTTCTGGAAATTTTCCGAAGTTATTGGCTGGACAACCTTCGGTATGCAAATCAGAATTGCTGGTTTCTGTAGCTGCTCCGAATTGCTGCTTCTGTTCTAGTTTGGTGTAGACCGTTGAACATCTTTTGGGCGTAGCCACCTGTCCTCAGGAAGCCCCTTATGCTGCACCTCACGGGGAGCAGCTTGGTCCGGAAGACAGATGTGGCTTGGGCACATTATGGAGCACACCAGCTCGCATGACTTTAAGCTGACTCTGGGTGCAAGGTTGTGGGATGTTGTGGGACTCTGGATGGAAGTTGTCTCAGTTCTCTGGGCTTCGTTGGCCGAAATAAGCAGGAAGGGTCCAAACTGTCGAACCCACCATTGTCGTGAGCTTCTGAGGTGGTTGCCCTGCCGCCGGCTTTCTTCCAAATGGGCGGGGAGGCCTCCGTAGAGCTTTCAGGGACAATCTTGTTTGGGCGCGGCCATGCTGCGGGTAAGACGGAACAATTGTCGCCCTCAGACTCGCGTCCGGACCGACGCTGCGTCTTACCCCGAACGGATGGCAATCAAAGAGTCGGCACACTTGTTACATTGACATATCTAGTCTCGCGGTGTGTATGTCTGTCTGTGGCTGTGGAGCGAACAGGCTTTGAAGGTGGCGATGTGTGTTGTGGCACTCCTTCTCCGAAGGGCGCTGCTCGGCCAGGGGGAGGGATGGGAGGGTTTTCACGGGGCTTTTCAGCTCCTTCCAGGGATCTGGGGGATTTCAGGGTACCGGAGCTTCTTATGCTGAAGGATTCCAGGCGGCTCAGGGTGTCAGGATTTGTGGCGCCGCACCGCGCTTCGCAGTTTTCCAGCCAGAAAGCGAGTCACTCCCTAAACCCTAAACTTTAAACCCTAAACCCTAAACCCTAAACCCTAAACCCTTAGTCGTCACTGTCCTCGCCTCGGCATCGGGCACTCATGGACGAAGCAGTGGCAAGCCCCGCTCCGACGCTCCAAGGTTCGGTTTGTCCGCCGTGGTGTGGAACGGGTGGAAGCACACAGCTTCCCGGCTCATTCTTGAGGGTAATGATTAGGGTTTAGGGTTTAGGGTTTAGGGTTTAGGGTTTAGGGTTTAGGGTTTAGGATTCATGGATCTGCGATATTTGGGATTCAGGATTTCGGGAATTGGTTGCTGATCATGGCGTGGGAGTACGGGCTCATGCAGCATTTGTGGTGCGACAGAGTACATCGGTTCTCACTACATCCTCTGCTTCGTTAAAACTACCCCTTTCTTGCAAGTCCTGCCTTCGTCAGGCCAGCTTTGCCATCCCAGCTGCCGTCTACCTTCTGATGAATGCTCCTGGGCTCAGTCAGGATACGGAATGCCAGCGCAGGCGAAGACAAGTCTGGAGGATGCGTCAGAGTCCTCTTTGCTATTCGATGCCACTTCGCCCATGCCACATCGCCTTAATCTTCAGCTCCAGGGGGATGGTGTTTCATAGCGTCTGCGGTTCTGCCGTAGTTGCACTCACATCAGCTTTGCTGCCTACCTCATACTGTGTTGCAGCCTCAAGGCTGCTGTGGTGTGGCCACTGCCACGCGACCGTGCAGCTCAGGTGCTAACTGTCAGCGCTGCTCGGATGCTGTCCCTCGCCACAGGCTTTTCTTTTTCGGCTTCCGTTTCGTCTTCAGCCCGACCAGGCTTGCAACAGCTTGTAGTCCCTTCCTCCAATCCGAAAGACCCACTGAGCTCAGACTGAGATCTTCCGAGGAATCCCCCCATGCTTCAGCTGTTGGCCACCATCAAGCTCCTCTGGTCGCACGAGGATGCAGCTTCCTTGTCCTGTCCCCCGTGCTACGGGCCACCTGCATCTTCAAGCCTCTGCCGATTCATTCATTTTTGCCCAAAGGTGCTTCAATAGCTTAAGTTTTCGTTCCGGCACCTATCAAGCCTAGAATCGCTTGCGGCAACTCTGAGGTTTGTATCGAGGTATCTCCGTAAAGCAGGAGCGTAGCAAGTTTCAAGAGAAACACCTACATGAAGTCCCCGAGTCCTCACCAAGGATACTCTTTACGGCTGCGGCTTCTTGGCTTCTCATGCAGAGGAGCCTCTTGTTGCATCTGCCTGTGGTTAGCGGTGTGCAGATCTAACGAAGCACCGAGAACCAAACCGCAGCCTGCATTGTTGCAGAGATGCTGTGGGTCGTCGATCCCTGCGTAATTCGTAGGAGACTCCAGCCGATCCAGTGGTTCGCCCTGGTGCTGCTCACCGTAGGCCAAGGGGCTGCGCTACAGCATCACTTTGTGAAGAATCCTCCAAGGTCTTGCAGGTAAGGCCGGTTCTAAGATGTTCTATCTCTCCACTTGGAGGTTCATGGGTAGTTATAAGTAGGGTTATAAACCCCCTAATATGGGTTAGAACTATAGTTACCCTACTTATAACCCCACTTATAACTACCCATGAACCCCTAAACCCTAAACCCTAAACTCTAAAAAAAACCCTAAACCCTAAACCCTAAACCCTAAAAAAAAAACCCTAAACCCTAAACACTAAACCCTGAACCTCCAAGTATGCAAGCGACACCGAAGCCCTGACCCCTTCAGGTGTGGCACTCGGCGGCCAAGGGCGCACCCTCCAAGATGGTCAGGAGATTCCTCAGGCCGCTTCGTCGCTGTTTAGGGTTTAGGGTTTAGGGTTTAGGGGTTTAGGGGTTTAGGGGTTTAGGGTTTAGGGGTTTAGGGTTTAGGGTTTAGGGGTTAGGGGTTCCTTCAAGGGTCTGTTTCAACCGACTCTGCGGAAGTACAGAAAGTCGGCAAGGGCCACTCCTAGGCCTGGCGTCGCTCCATCGCCAACAGCGACGACAATCATCATCGTCACTCTTATCGTCGCTGTCATCGTCAGTAAACGCATGAAAATCATCAATTGTGCTGTCATTCCTTTCGTCTGGCCTCAGGGGACAACGACAGGTGGCCTGTAGGCTTGCCCCCTGGACTGTTGTAACTAAGTGTTTCTCCGCGTGCATGTGTCTGCATTCAGTGTGGAAGAGGTCAGTTCGGTGTAGTTGGACCTTTTGCCAACATGCCTGTATTTCAGACCGATGACATCATGCTTCTCCAGCCCTGGAAAGGCCCCAGTCTTGGGTATCGGGCTCATGGTGATCAACTCTGCGCTGTCAGCGCTGCCCAGCTAATCATGGTGGCTGATGTCATGTGAGTCATGTGAGGTGGAGTGATAGCTGCATAGCCTAGCAAGTTGGACCGATGTAGCTGTGGGTCCTGTTGCATGTGATTCGTTCGAGTGTTATGTGACATCAAATGTTCAGCACAGGGCGAGCGCTGAGGCATTACGTTCGGCATAATGTGTGTGCATTTGTGCTGTATGCCAGGACGAAAACCCTCCGACAGGATAGCCCCGCCAGGTAACGCTTACTGTCCAACAGTGACATTGCCATCCCGTGCTGTAGGAGAAAGCTGGGACACACAAGGATAGCTTTACTGGTCCAGACAATATCCACTGCCCAAGTTCTATAGACGGTGTTGAGGCTGGGAGCCGTTAGCACTGAGATGGCTTTGCAGCTTGGCTACACTGTCAGC
>CAJNDV010010546.1:25664-41055 GCA_905221635.1 Symbiodinium sp. CCMP2456
ACCTATCTATCTACCTATCTATCTGTCTGTCTATCTGTCTATCTATCTATCTGTCTATCTATCTATCCATCTATCTATCTATCTATCTATCCATCTATCTATCTATCTATCTATCTATCTATCTATCTACGTACGTACTATATAACAATATGTTGTGGGATCTTTCGACTCTACCTGCACTTCTACTGAGGGTTTGCAGAGAAAGTTTTTCTGTCTATGTGATGGAATCAGAACAAAGTGCCATGGCTTGCCAGAGATCAGTCCACATCCTCGTGCATGAAGTGCAAGTCTGGCAATAAATCTCTTCAAGTTGAGCAATTTTCGTGTCATGGTCAGTGTCAGTACTGCTGATCCTATTGCATGAACATCGTAGTTCTTTTTTGCGGGCATTGTTGCTGTGCTGTGTGTATGCTTGCGGCTTTTCCACCAGTGTCGTCATTACCATGGCTCTGCCAGCCCCGTACAAAGTCAGAGCTGTCTCGAATACTAGTGCTAGGACCACTATCAGTACTTTTTGCATCATTGTTGCTATGAGGAGGAGGCGCGGTAGTAGCAGCTGCACCCGTCCCGTCGGAGCTGCAGCAGCAGTAGGAGTGGTAGTAGCAGCAGCAGCAGCAGCAGCAGTCCCCCTCCTCCTCCTCCTCTTGCCTGCTGCTGCTGCTGCTGCTGCTACTACTACCCGACGACGACGGCGGCGATGATCTGCTACTTACCTAGACTGCGAAGACGACGACGGCTACTAATACTACTGGTGCTGCTACCATGAAGACACCGCTGCTGCTGCTGCTGCCAGGTAGTGTTTGTTTATTTTGTTGTTGTTGCTGCTTTTGTTGGTTGTTGATTTATGTGCTTATCGTCGTCTTCAGCATCACCCTTTTCGTCGTCTTCACACCGAAATGATGGTCATGCTGAAATGACGGTCATGCTGATACCATCTAGGTCCGACATTGCAGCCCTCTTCAACGAAGCCATCAACGGGATACTCATCTCCCTGCTCATGCGGCAGATCGATAGTATCGCCCCTCGCCTCAAATCATGTGGGTTTACAGTTCAGGTATCACTGTTATTCCCGAAGGAGTGCGATGCGATATTTGGAGCTGAGCCAAGTAAGTGTGTGTGTGTGTGTGTGTGTGCAATGAACTCTGCCAGGTTGCCACAAACGGCTGTGCAAACTCGGTGTGCGCGTGCAGACAATTCTCACCCCTGGGTTGAGCTCCAAGATGAGCCAATGTAGGCAACGCATACCTGCCCAAATCCTTCCAACAGCTGAGGCTAAGAACTATGCCTTCAGTGCGTCGATCTTTGTTACTGCAGGGATGACCTCCGTGGTGTTGAGGCAAGGTTGCGGCATATCCAAGATGTTGCATGTCCACCGTCTTCTGTGCGATAACGGGAAGGTTTTTTCGAGCTTTGTAACCTGGGCTAGTGGTTGAAGGAGTCTACTCGGGGGCTACTCCTAGCATCTGGGAAAGACAGGTTGCACCAAGAGAGCAAAGCAAAAGTATCCCATCTGCCGGTCGGTGAGGCAACAACCTCCGTGGCAGCATCTTGGGCTTCAAACGGGATCAGGGTGGCAGGATCGGTTCGAGTCTTCATCCGTTGCTTTACCGTCTTTTTGACCCCTTGGCACGGGAGATGAGTGCCGACTTTTCAAGTGCGTTTTAAGTTAAAGTTCCGGCGCAGTTCAATTTCAAACCGGTGGTGATGCCTAGGTTTCACCTGGGCGCCCTGATCTCGGCAACGGCCTCAACGTCTTAGCCCTCTACAGCTGGTCCCTCCGGGTTTAAGAGTCGGATGTCCCTGGTTCTTTGGTTTTGTTTGGCAGGCTCACGAGGCTCCTTGTCCACATGGTAATAACCTCCTGGTGACCAGTTTTTTTGTGCAGACGTTTGTTGAGTTCACGCGCCGTAGCATGGGGAGAGCACCGCGAGCACCCATGTTGTGTAGACAGCATTGAGTCAATTTCGCACCATGCGAGGAAACACGCATGAAGGTGAAGTTGGTGAGTTCCTTGCTAAGGCTAAGGGCCGGCAGTGTCACAAAGCTACCCTTCCTCGACACCCTGCTTTGAAGACGAGGGAGTACACATATCTCTGAGTTGATTCAAGAACATTCATACTCCGGGATGACGTTGCCACACGACAGGTTGGCTTGATCTTGACAGCTTGAATCAGGGATCATTTGTCATTGTGCAGCGCGCAGCACAAAACCGCGAGGCCAAACCTGTAGCCTGCCCGAGGTGGTCTCTATGGCTCTCTATGCGAGGGCCGGAGCGAAAGCTCCACCAGACGGGAAGAAGTCTGCGTAAAGGGAAAAAGCCTACATGGGGAGGGTCGGAAGCGCTGTCCAAGAAACAGGTATTTGCCAGATAATCCAGATACTCCAGGCCCATTGCCCTAAAGTCGGACCCGAAGCTGATGTGAACTGGTGCGTCCCTCAAACCTGAACCGGTACCCCCAGTATCCCTTAGATGCCAGATGCTGAGAAGACAAAACGTGTCACATTCTGGCGCAGGATGGCGTGCAGTACTCCTGGCGTGTGGAGGCTCTCGTGCTTGCGTCCGGGGAGCCTTCTTAGTTGGTTCCAGCTAGTCCGAGACCAGGCTGACCCTGAAAGGCCAGGTTATCCTTTGTCTAGTTAACAGACTTCAATGATCTGTCATTGACTTCTACTGTTCTTGTGGGGGTGTTTTTAAACATCTTTCATACACACCATGTCGAGGTGCATAGATCCTCCTCCACCCAAGAACCTCTTACCCCGAACCCAAAGAGCCACTGAACCGTCGACATTTGGAGCCTCTGCCGCTTGCAAAGCACTGGTCTAAAACCTCAAGCCTAAGTTGCAAGGCACTCAGCTGGAAGTCTCGAGCACAGCTCTAGTGTATACTCGGTATACTCTACTTTAGTGTATGCTCATTGCTGCACCAGTAGGCAAGATCCTTATGCTTAACCCCAGCTCCCACGCACACTTCGCTTTCTTGCAGTCTCTCTTTCGTTTCGACATCTCCCTCTCCCCCCTCAAGCTCTCAATGTCGCGGCTTCGTCTCGTGTCGCCCCTGCACCGGCGCGTGCTGCGCCGCCTTGCAGCCTTTGCTCCCCGGCTCAACTGTAGTATAGTTGCTGTCAGGACTCGTTAGGGGTTGCTACTACTGCTACTGCTATTGCAAGCACTACGAGCAAACTTATTGGTACTATGATTACTACTCGCACTTCTGGATCTCAACCAGCAATCTTAGCACTAGCAGGAGTAGGGTGACGGGATGCACAAGTAGCAGCGGTAGCAGCAATAGTCGTGTGGTCTTTTCTTGCAAACAGGAGTCGTCGTGCCGTCAATTTTCGTAGCGGTTGAGAACCGTACCTTTTGTAGTCATTGTCGTGCTGCTGCTGGTGGTGGTTATTATTGTGGTGGTTGGTGGTAGTGGTGGTAGTAGCAGTCGTCGTCGTAGGGTAGGCATACTAACAAGGTAAGAAGCCTCAGCCCCAAGATCCGGTAGTGGAACGCATCAGGTTTGCGCCACGTGCTTTGTACACCTCCTGCAGGCACGCAGAGTTGAGTCTTGAGAAAGGGAGGTATGCGGAGTCTTATAGTCGCATGCAATGGATCTACCAAAGCCTCTGAGCTGTCCGTTCACGATGGCCCTGCGGGTGCCTCGAGGGTTTCATCGAAAGCAGAGACCAAACGCCAAGCGCTAGCAGTTGTTGCGATAGCATGCAGGCAAGTCGTCGTCGCAAGAGATGAAGCATCGATGCCCCGTCGAAGAAACTGGTCGCTCTTTCCGAAGTTATCACTAGGAAACTCCACCGAGTCGACTCTCATTGGCCATGCAAGTCTCAGGAGCAAGATCCCCTAAACCCTAAACCCTAAACCCTAAACCCTAAACCCTAAACCCTAAACCCTAAACCCCCACAAACAGACATCCTAAGCTCCTCTGATTCTCGGGGTTTTTCGACTTTCGGATCCGAGGCAGGAGTCGGTGCAATGGTCACTGTTGGCTGCAGCTAGCAGCGGGCCCAGCCCTTCAATACCTATTAGGTATTAGGTCATTAGGGAATACTTTAAAACGCTTCATAGTGCAAGCAATGCCGCAGCCCTCCACCATAGTGGCGATTCCTGCGAGGACGCCTTCGCGCCGGCGCCTTTGCCATCGCCTTCGTCGTCTGCAAGCCGTGAGCCCGAAAGACCGAGGCTGGATGGGGCTTGTTGAAATGTCTGCGATTGTACGAGCAGAGTGCTAGGGATCATTCTTGGAATTGTTGCTGTTAGTACCATAAACGCTACGGCGACGACGACGACGACCCCACCCACGACCGCGACCACGACCACTGCTGCCGCTGCTGCGGGGTACTGCTGGTTACTTTCCGATGTGCGGCAGTGCAAGTGAATTAGTTTCTTATGCCTGCAAGCAGCAGTATTGACGACACGCAGTGGTCCACAAGTGCAACCCTAGCTTCCAGACCGGATACTTTGCAGGGTCGTAGGCATTCAGCAGTTTGTGCGTTTCTGGAGGTTCCGTCGTGCGGGGAAGCTGAAAGCTTTGATTGAAAGTGGGTTGGGATTCACTACTGCTTTGCTTTAGGGTTCGGCTTTGGGGTTCGAGTTTCCATTTCCAGATTTAGAAGTTCTCACATCCATGCCTTGTGGCCTGAGCATCGCGATAAAAGATAGTGCTCTTGCATCGCGGACGCTTCCGCCATAGCAGGGTGACACTCCTCTCCTGATGATGATGAAGATGATTATGATGATGAGCCCTGAACCCTAAACCCGATACCTTAAACCCTAAACCCCAAATGATGATGATGATGATGGTGATGATGGTGATGATGATGATGATGACGAATAGGACCAGGATAGGGGTACTATAGAAGCAAGAATGATTGCCACCACCATGCCTTAGGGTTCCGTATTCTACTCATGCCATAACTTGGCCCCAAGCCCTATTCCATTTATAAGGGCTCCTATAGTAAACCCTTGTAATAACCTTTAGGGTTAGCCCTAAACCCTAAACCCTGAAAAAGCCCTAAACCCTTAACCCTAAAGCCCCTTATAATAACCTTGATAGTAAACCTTGCAGACCCTCTCAGGGCCCCAAAACCGGGCTCTCTCGGTGCTTTTGGTCCCGTGTTTCAGGCTCTCGGGCCGCCACTTCGCGCCGTCAGATGCAGAGGCCTTTGCTCAGAAGATATGTGTTTGGGGTTTAAGGTTAACGGTTATTGGTTTAGGGGGTAAGGTTTTTTTATAGAACATAAGCATAAGGATAAACAAGCATAGAAATTTAGAGGTGAGATACAAGTAAGTACTGAGTACCTAAGACTTAAATACATATAAATAGACAGATCGATGAATACATAAAAACATATACAATCCGTGAAATATAGAATCGTGCGTGTATATATATATATATATTTATTTATACATATGCATAGTCTTATTTCCTAATACATAAGTGTATATATATATACACATAAATAAGAGCCTTGTAGCTAAGTCATACTATATCATGCTTGGATGCTTGGAATCAGACTTACCAGGGCTTGGGCCTTCAAAGAATCGTCTTCAGATCCAGGTCTATGCTGCGAGGCCTTGACGTTTTCAGGCTGTTTTGCTCGTCATCTTCGTCGCAAACCCTAAACCCTAAACCCTAAACCCTAAACCCTAAACCCTAAGCCCTAAACCCTAAACCCTAAACCCTAAACCCTAAACCCTAAACCCTAAACCCTAAACCTCCAAGGTGCGGCCGGATCCCGGTCAAGATGGCTGGGAGGCGGTCGTCTTCCTCTGTGCCCTGGCGCAGCATAGGGGACCCTAATGTAGTACCCTAAATAATAGGATCCTTATTATAAGGATAGGGGACCCTCATATCTTATTATAAGGACCCCAAAAAGGACCCTAATATAGTACCCTAAATAATAGGATCCTTATTATAAGGACCCCAAGAATAAGGTACCCCTAATTCTCGGAAACTCCCCAAAAGGAAGGCCTCGTAGTCACTTCAGTCTGACCCTGGAGCCCCTGGTGCAACTCGAGCCCAGGTGCCTTGGGCATCATGATCAGCTATGCAGACGCTCAGCCGCAGGTCTTTAGCTAATTTCGCAATTGAAATCCAGCGTGACTTCTGTATAACATGAGCTCCAGGAGGAGTAGACCCGATTGCTTTGCTTCTCGAAATCGTGCCCCGAGAGTTGAGAATGAAGCCGAGTCGCCTGGCACGCCATTCTTGCCAGTGCGAAAACGCAAGCGAAGCAAGGTTTTCGTGATTTACAGGGTCACTGAGCTTGTGAGGCACGAGCTAGGAGTCTTTCCGTTTTGCCCTCGCTCCACGGTTGTGGAACTCCAGCAACTCCGACCATTGCTTCGAAAACCTTGCCCCATCGCAGTCAATCCCCAGGACAGGTCCAATATCTCCATTGCCATCATCGGTATGGCCAAAGACTTTCAATGGGATAAGGCAGGAAGTTTCAACAATCTTCTTTTTTTGGGCCTCGGCACGTTGGCTCTGCCATCCGAGCAGCCTCTTACCCCTAAGCCCAACACCCTAAATTCCAGGTCCAGGGTCGAACATCCATGAAATAGTATCATCGTAGTGTCTGAAGAGAGCCTTCGAAGCCTTGCAGGGCTTTGGAAGAGTTAGAATCGGGTTCTGCGGTATCTAGACTGAAATCGAGACTCTAGTAGCGCTGCTTCGGAAAGCGTATGGTAGCACCAACCGGTCCCATAGTTCGCAATTGAGAGTCCGGGGTGTCCCGGACGACAAAGGAAGCCACATGAGAACTTTGCGAATTAAAGATTTCCACCAATGGTCCAAAGACAAGCCAACTCTGCACTCAGGTATACGCTACTCTAGCCCTCTGTTCTTTCCGGCATGAGCTGTTCCAACAACTCAAGCACAGACTTTGTGACAGGCAAAGAAGAGGTGAAGCAGATTGAAGTGAATGGAAATATGCGCAGTGATGGAGAGCAGTGATGACAAGATAACCCAGCGCTATCGGAGCCACAACTGTGAGGCTTTCAGCACTCAAGACAATACCTCATCACCACCAGCAAGGATGACACATTGCAGCTCATCTTCAGGCCTTCGAAGGCACCGTCCTTTCCGCCTTCTTCGGAGGTGGCTCGGGCATGAAGATTTGGGCTTTTGGCATGTAGACATAGTCCAAACTCCTACATGATTGGGAACCGGAGGTTACGCGGCGACGCAGCTGCTCGGGGGACGCCTTGCCGATGTCCTGGGGACGAAATGGGTGCTGGCTGCAGGACCTGCCATGGAGCCATGTTTCGGGCTGTGGGCCAGGCATAGCAGGGTTTAGGGTTTAGGCATAGCATTAGGCTGGATGATGTGAGGCCAGATGCTGGCTCGGATGAGCAATGTGCATGCAGCAAAGGGCAGCGTGTCTTCTGGGGAGGTTTTTTGCAGCAGCAGAGAAGCAGGACGAACGAGAATGAGAAGGGATAAACTGCGAGAGAGCCAGAGGTTACATCTATGTCTATAAATGCACATATAGTCATACCTGCGTGTAATTCTTTAGCGCTCTCACACACGTGTCCATTTACATATACACATTATATGTGTGTGTATGTATATGTATAAGTATCTGTAGTATCTGTAGTATGTACATATATATATATATATATATGTGTAGGTATTGTATGTGTATGCATATGTAGATGTATATTTATATGTACAAGTCTATATTTATATGCATTAACATGCATGTGCACATGCATATTTAATGTATATGCATAGCTGTAGGTATATGTATAGGTGTGTGTACATTTACAGGTACATGTACATGTGCATGTGTTTGTATGTGAGGTACCTGCATGTGTATGTATATGTGTATGTGTATATACAGGTACAGATGACCAGAGAGAGTATGCAGCTAGAAAGACAGATAGGTAGATAGATAGATAGATAGATAGATAGATAGGGAGATAGGTAGGTAGGTAGGTAGGTAGGTAGGTAGGTAGGTAGGTAGGTAGGTAGGTAGGTAGGTAGACAGACAGATAAGACAGAGAGACAGGCACACAGACAGATAGATTGACGGATAGACAGACAGATAGGTAGATGGATAGATAGATAGGTAGAGAGACAGGTACTGCAAACACTGTGTTCCGTCTCGGCATCCGGGGCGACCGATGTCGAAACCGGGGCACAGCTCGTATCCACTGCAGCCATTTTCATCATATTCTCACACAGCATCGTGGCTTCCGATCCACGGAGAAGAAGAGACCACAATCCGAAAGGCCTCCTGGCACCCCGGCGAGCAACCGACAGCCTTGCCTTCCGAGGGCTAAGCACTTGGTCTTTGGCCACTGCGCTGACGCCGCTGGCGGCCGCTGCAGGTGCAGGTGCCCCGGGTGCTTTGGATCTTGTCAGTCTGTGGTGCAGGGTGTCAGGTTTAGGGTTTGCGGAGCTTTTGATTCATCGGGCCTCCAGCCGATTCGCATGGGCAAGACAGAAGGAAATTTACATCCTGCAGTTTGGCGTAAGTCTGGTTTGTTGCCGAGGCAAAACATCATGCTGCATTCGTGAATGACGGTGTGTCTACGTTGGTCGGACAGAGTCTGCCTGTAGGCGCACGTGAGTGTTCTTGCGCACGGCGAATTAGCTTATTGTTCAATTTGGCCAGCTCTTTGTCTGTTGCATCACTCTGGAAATGCAAGCTATTCTGCCAATTCTACCTGCGGATCTTGCAAGCTTGTGTGAAGTCGGCCATGCCTAGACGTGTGCGGACATGCAGAGAAGAAACCAGTCTTTGGCTGATGACTTCATCCTTTGGTCATACTGCAGCGAGGCATGTGTGCTCGTGCTGGTCATGGAAACGTTTCTGAGGTCGGCAGTATGTCTACATGCCTGTTTGTATATACGTACATATACCGCTCAACAGGTTTTCCATGTTATGGGGCAGTGCAATGTTTACACACTTTCACTCACACTTTTCGCACATGCCGGCACTATTTTTGTCGGAGCTATTCTGTCTGGGAATGGCATTGGATGATTTGTGACAAGATTTTTGCAACCCAAAACCCTACGCCCTAAACCCTAAACCCTAAACCCTAAACCCTAAAGCCGTGTGGGTTTTATCTGCCCTTGGCCATAGGTCCTCTGCTTGCCGTGCGGCTAACTTTAGGCTTGGGCGAAGGACCCGGAAATTTCGCTGGAGCCCTGCCGCCATCATATTTGAAGTTCGGTTGAGGCTTCATGTATGTGTGCATATAGGACTATAGATTCCCTATATGCATAGAACCTAGAACATCGTAAACTCTGGACTAAAGTTGCTGGGGTGCCTGAGCTCAAGAGGTACAGGTACAGCCTTGCCATGACACGGGTCGCTCCCGTTGTGATCATTTCGAGGAGACTTGCTGTAGATCCAAGGAAGCACTTCGAACACTCTGCAGTGCAACCTGGGCAGCCTAACTCTAACTCCCCAACCCCTGCTCTCGCTGAAAGCATCGCAAGATCTTTCTGGTCTATCCGGTTTGCATCGTCGTGTAGAGTGCAAGATGCAAACTCAGGAGTGATGCAATCACTCCTGAGTCTGCGACACGCTTTGAGGTTCCTCTCCAGACTCCAGACCATAAGGAGACTCCTTGAAGCGAAAAAGTTGGCACAGGAGTCGCTTTTCCAGCTGTGCATGCAGCGATAGCCCGGCTGGTTCCTCGAAGCCAGTGTCCCGTCCCTTCCGAAGGCGGTGGTAATGTCTGACTGTTTCTTCGTGGGCTTGGGGTGCAAGCTAGTAGGCATGCTGCGCCGCTCTAGAGTTCTGCAGTTGCATTCTTCGGCCATGAGCAGGTTGACATGTTTGTTTGGCTCTTGTTGTTTAGCTTGGGTTTTCGTCGTAAGCAGAGCAAGAGTCCAGCACGGCGGGATCAAGATCGCGACAGCAGTAGCCGTGGTGGCGGTAGTCGGGGTGATGGTGATAGGCGTGGTGTTGATGTTGATGGTGGCGGTGAAAATCGTAAGCATTGATGTGGTATGAAAGGAGCTTGATATCAATGGGCAGGGGGACGAGCACGGGGATAATGATGACGCTAATGCCGACAGATGCAGTTATGATGGTGATGATGACATGGCACAGGCGGAGGAGGCGGAGGAGGCGGACACTTAGTTAATATGAACTAGCATGCTGTGATACCACGCATCAATGGTTCGAACCGAACTCTTCTGATGCAGCGACACCTGCCACTGGCAATTCCCACATGCAAATTCCGTGTCCTGAAAGCCAACCGCTAAGGCAGTCCTTCGCGGTTGGACTCGTGACAGCGGCGTCCTACGGTGGAGCCGGGTTGCCGGGTGCAAGATGTGTTGGGGCTTGGGTGCCTGTGACCACACTGCCGCGCTAGGATTGATCATGCTTCGAAATTGTAGGGCCGTGTAGGGCTGACTAGTCTTAGACCCATTCTCTTGAATGTGACTGCTGGGATTTACTTCTGCGCATAGGACTCATGAACCAAAACCTCCGTCATTCCGACACCCGGACCTAAACTCTGAGCCCTCGCTGGAGAAGTTCCCTGGCTCTGTGCAGGCTTGCATTCCTGCTGGTTCCCGGGATTATCGAGAACTATGGCTGGCAGGCAGTACTGCTTCCGTCGTCCAGCCATGGTTCGACACCCGTTGAGCTTGAGTCGTCTTGGGGTCCCAGAGCTTGGAAGTCTGATGTTGAACCCTGAACCCTGAACCCTAAGCCGTTGATCCTAGACGTTGCAAGGCGGACACCCAAAGGCCCTCAAAAAAAACAGCCGTTGATCCCTGCAAAGGCCGGCGTGGAGGGATGCAAAAGGGAGCTTGAGAGCTGGGTTGAAAGACCAAGCGTCCCCTTACGCAGCCTGCCCTTCTTCCGCTAATAGTAATACGAATACTACTAAATAGCACTAAGAATACCAACAATCAGAAATAATAATAGTAACAACAATAATAATAACCGTAGTAGTAACAATCACTGCTGAGACGTCCTTTTTCGGCTTCGGCGCCTTGGCCTTGCTCTGGCTGCCACCTTGGTTGGCCGTGGACATCGCAAGTCCATCTGCGACGAGGCTTTGGTCCGGGTTCTATTTGGGAGTTTCCGAAAATTAGGGTACCCTATTTTGGGGTCCTTATAATAAGGATCCTACTATTTAGGGTACTATATTAGGGCCCCCTATTTTCGGAATCTCCCATTTCGGGATTCACCCTAAACCCGTAAACCCCCAAAACCCTGAAGCCCTAAACCCCTACTTGGAGGATCATGGGACTTAGTAAGTAGGGTTATAAATAGGGTAACTATACTTATAACCCCAATTAAGGGACTTGTAACCTTACTTACTAAGTCCCATGATCCTCCAAGTAAACCTGTAAACCCCTAAAACCCTGAAGCCCTAAACCCCTAGGTAAAGTGATGGCATGATTCCAGTCTTGATGATAGCTCGCAGGGCAGGCTGTCATTCTCCAGCAGGTTGATGTTCTGTACAAAACAAATCGCTTGCGGTCTCCACATAAGCCCCTAAACCCTAAACCCTAAACCCTAAACCCTAAACCTTAAACCCTAAGAGCCCTCAGCAGGTCTCCTTCTGCAGAGGCTTTCTCTCCTGCGAAGATCGCGGAGGGCTTTACCGGCACTCTGAAGGAGCACTGCTGAGAATCTGCACAAGATCGCACAAAACGATGCCCTGTATAAAATTGTATAAAGATACCCTGAAGGAACCCTTTTAAGGAACCCACGCAAGGTCCCATTCTCTACGAAAAGACAAAGCCCTGCACGAGGAGTTGCTCCCCCTCGTGCGGACGAAGGAAGTCCTGGCTATCTGCGTGGCCCAGTGCCTGGGCTGATGGCCCGACCCGACACCCAACCCCAAAAAGAACCCCGAAAGCCGGGACGTAGGGGATCTTCAGCATGTGCGGGGTCTTTGAGTTTGCATATACCATTTCCATTTTGGGGTTGAGTATGTTGTTTTCTACGGGGTTGGGCAGGGTTCCATAGTATGGTTTTCATTCTGTGGGTCTTGGGTTTGTCGGTGAGTTGGGTCTTGAGGTACGGGGGGTTGTTCTGGTTTGGGTGCTAGGGGGTGGTGCATGATTAGAAAATGGACATGGTCACTGCTCGCTCTTTGGGTGTTCTGAGAGGGCTCCTGAGCTCTGCAGCGTCAGAGCTAAGGGCTGTCGGGTTGCCATTAATTTCGACGGTGAAGCGTGTAGGGTCTATGGAAGGTCTGCTCCAAAAGTAGCATCAGTTGAAGCTTTGCAGCCAGCGGGCTCCACCAGGATCATGGTAGACTGATCCTGTCGGGTGAAATGCAAATAAAGCCTTAAATCCCTGGCCCTAAATCTTGAAACCAACCATACATTTGTGAAGCGTGACTCCGGGCAGACACTAGCGCACACATACAGATATGTGCGTGTGTGTGTATATATATATATACACACACATATAACATAGGTACATGTATAGATGTAAGCGAAGATTTCGACATTGATAGATTCAACCGTATTGGCTATATCTTCACTACACACACATGCACAAGCACACGCACACACACACACACACGTATGTAGATACAAGCACAAACCTACATACAAATATCAATATGTCAATATACATATTTAGATAGAAAGAAAGATAGTTAGATCGATGGATAGAGTAACAAATCGGTAATAGATCGATAGATAGATTAATGTCTTAGTCCTAGACGAAGCGCCGAACCGCTGCGCGGAGCCTCCCAAGAAAGGCCTTCCATACCCACATGAGCCCAAACCCATATTTTTCATAGTTGCTTTGACCCTAAACCATAAACCCGTTTGAGGTACACTAACGGCTTTGGGCTCTACGGTCTGCTCAGCTGGCGAACTGCCTGCATCTTCTTGTCTTCTGCTGAGGTTTCCCAAAAGATGGCAAGTCGTGAATTCCAGGGCAGAGGTGTTTCCGAATGGCTCCTTCAGCTTTGCATGTGCGAGCTTGTACGGGATTTTCCAGATTCAGTTCTGAGGACCGGAGTATTTCAGCTCCCCTTGCTGGTGTCTTTTGTGGTTGCAGGGTTGTTGGGGTGAGTAGCAATCGCTGCTGCATAGCTTCAAAGGGATAGGCTTCAGTTTGCTACTTTTTTTGGGTACTTGCTGTGATTCTGTCCCAGGCTCCCCACTTTCTTCGCGGAGCAGTACGGCACGGCCCTGGCAGACTTGTTTTTCGGCTTCTTATTGCTACCGCAGCCAGTGGATGCCGGAGATAGGAGCTTTGAAAAATTGCCATCGTAGCACTAACTATTCACTTCCCATCATCACGCTGAATTAGGCTCCGTTTTCTGAAATTTTCGGCTTTTGCCAGCACGAATCGTATCATAACTACTGTGGAAAAATAGTATCACCACCAGTTGTTAACAACGTTTTGGTGTACAAAGTTTGTTCTTGTTAATTTAAACCGTATCATGACTACTACGACAACTCGTATTTTCCTTATTAACTTTCAAAATCGGGCCGACGCTTCACGATCCACCTTTCGCGAGTTGACGTATGGTATTCACACAGGCACTTCTGTGCAGGTGCCGCCCAAGTTGTGGCACCAACAAATGACATGTATTCGCATTATATATATATATATTTATTGTTTAAATAATTGAATATTTTCCAATTATTTATGTATGTATTATACATATGGACACACATTCACACGAACTTTCGCTGTGTAGAAATGAGGGTACGTACGCACATATACAAATACATTAAGCAATGTACTTATGTCACTATCCCAGTTAAAGCCTGTGGTATCTGAGGCCGGCGCTGACAACGCTGCCATACCTTCTGCAGGCAACGCATGCAAATAGCACAATAAGTACGTAGCGCGTCGACATCAATGCCGCCGCAGTTTCTACGAGGCAGGAAGCATGTCAGGTGCAGTTCACAGGAGATGAAGAAGAAGGCAATTGCGATTGCCAGTACCTACACAAGCATAGGATTGCATCGCTGAGAGCAGTCATGCAAAAGAGTCGCCTCGTACCAATAGGAGTCACCAATAGTCTGTGCAAGTGCAAAGGTAACTGAAGCAGTACTAGCAGGACGGCGGTTGAAGCCGCGAGTCAGTCAGGTCGCTGTGCGCCCGTCAGCTTCTGGTTCATCACCACCATCGTCATTATCAGCATAATCACCATCATCCTTATCCTTTTCTATCATCAGGTTTCACATCAGCATTTTCTTCAGGCGTGCCCTCATCTCCGTTCTCATTCTGAAACCGAGAGGCACTCAGTGTACATGCCTGGTGATTCTGTGCATGCGCTCCTGGCTCCTCTTCACATTGCCGACAGAACAGGACGGTGTCAGACAAGAAGCAGGTGAGTTTAGGTGTACAGCCCGGTTGGATTCGAAGTTTTGCCGCCGGAGGGGCAGCATGTGTTTTCCGGTGACAGGCTCGTGTTTGCTTTTGTTTTTGGTTGCACACAAAAATTGTAATCCCTGGCCCTAACCCAGCATCCTTTACCCGAAAGCCAACCCGCCAACCCCAAAACCCTGGTAGCAAGAAGTCTGCAGGCCCTCGTGGGCATGGCAGTCGGTGGCTTTGCCGATCGATCCCTGGCGCAAGGCATGCCGGTAGCCACCGTCCGCAAGGGCTTGCAGACGGCGACTTGATTTCACGACGACCTCATGGTTTGAGCTTCAGATTAGGGCTTGAGGTTCAGGCGGCCCCTCCCGAGCACCCTGCAGTCTCCAACGATCCATCGGCCTTCGTCCGTGTGCATGCCGGTGGGGCTCCTCGACCCAAGCAAACGTTGCAGTCTTCGTGCTGTGGTTACTTGGTTCGGAGGTATGCCGGATACGATACTGATTCCGATGCACACCCAGGTAGTGGCAGAATGCATTCATCTGCTATCACATTAATTCTTTCTCCTGTCCCAGCGAGCCACGACATGCCTAGCCAGAATCGGCCTTGGCCAGATTCCACGTGTTCACGTAGGGCCCAGGGAACTGTCCTGGTGGTAAGGTAGGCATGCTGGTGCCCGCTGCTGCCCTGCTCTTGGCCGCGTCTCCCGCCACTGGCTGCTTGGTCAGTGGGACTTGAAGCTAAAAATCACAATGTTCAGGGACACGAATAAATATCTGCTTTGCAAGGGTGAAGGGACCGCGGCTAGGTATTCAGGTATGTTAACAGTAATTGTAAGTTCTGATTGAGAGCTGCATGGTATGTTGATGCTTCCGGCAGAATCTATCCGGGTCGAGGTGATGCCTTGCAAGATTTTCGCGACATCCTAAAGCCTGAACCCTAGAGCCTGCACCCTAAACTCTCAACCCGCTGGGGCAGTCTGCCTGTCTCAGGTGGCTCCGCGGCTGTGGGCGGCGCGCTCATCGACTTGGGCCTTGCAGCCAATGCGCTGACGCTTGGGGCAGCCGCCAGGAAGCAGCGACGAGGGGGCTAGGGTTTAGGGTTTACGGTTT
>CAJNDV010010546.1:53666-74775 GCA_905221635.1 Symbiodinium sp. CCMP2456
CTTGGCTCTCAGCTTGGATTAGATTCAGTTTTGTGTTGTAGTGTGCATGATGGCAATCTGCAAGCCAGCCACCATCTGGCTCATAGCTCTCTTTGCAGCGACCTTACAGCCGTGTTTGCCAGCGCCTGAGCTCAGCCCACCTGCTGCATTGCACTCAGCCCCGCAATTGCCCCAGCTTCAACCACCTGCTGTCTGCTGGGCTCAAAGTATCGACGTCTTAGGGAGGCCTCCAGTGCAGCCGCCATGCCTCGAGGTGACAGGGCGGCGAAGGCCAAAGCTCCAAGCAGATCGAGGGAGAAAGCAAAGGCCAAGGAGGTTGCTAGAGACTCAGATCCTGCCAGCTCGGAAATCTCTGGGTTTACCAGCTCGGAGAGCGAAGAGGCGACGTCGGCAGCTCCGGCCCTGGCAGCCCGTGCGAAGCCGAACGGACCGCCAGCACCGGTCCCTGTCCGAGGCAGAGGAAGTGGCGATCGGAGTCGCTCACCAGCCTCGGGGCCACCACCGCCAGCCCCGGCACTCCCTGCAACGACGAGCGTAGGTGAGGCCTCCACGACTATGCCGAGTACGCCAATGCAGGCCCTGGCAGCAACGGAACCGGCTATGGCAGTGCCGAGTCCGACGGCTACTATGGCACCGCCTCCCCCATCGCCCTTCCACGCGATGCCATGCCCGGCCATGGAGGCAGCAGCGGACCCGTCGACAACCCCGGGTCCAACGGCGGCGCCAGCCGCCCTGGCGACAGCAATGGCTTCACCTCTCCCGTCGCCCTTCCATGCGGCGCCTCGCCCGGCCGTGCCGGCTCTACCTGCAACAGGGCCACCACCTGGGCCGAAGATCTCCTCAGGAGCACCAAACATCGGCTCCGTGGCGATGTCCAGCAAGGCGCCGAGCCCTCGACCTCCGACGGTGGTGGCCAAGGCGAAGACCGCGGGCGCGGTGCCAGGCTGGGGTGGAGGCTGGAAGATCACGATCTGCATCGAGCCGCATCCACCTCCGGGTCCAGAAGGATGAGGCACAGGGCCGTGTTTCCCGAGCAGGCGGAGCTGGGGATGCAGCTCGGCAAGTTCACCGCCAGACTCTTCCAAGGAGGGTCAGAAAAACAGGCCTCTCCCCACTCGAGCAGCAGCTGCCACATCGGCTAGGATTTCGCCGCCTCGAACTGCCCGACTGACTCAGGTCTTCATGGCGGATGACGGCAGGCAGGCCTCCCGGGCCTATCCGCAATGCCCAGGCATTGGCCCATGCAAGGTCGCAGTACGTCAGACAGTAGGCGTGCGCCTCAGGAGACTCAGCCTCGAGGACTCCGAACGAAACGGAGTTGGCCGTCACAGCCGACCCCTCCCAACTCTCAGCCGGCACGCCGGGAGCCTAATGGACCTACAGAGAGAGTGCAGCCTGCCCATAAGCCGCCGCTCCAAAGCAGCCATGCACAGCATTGGACCGCAGCAGTTTTCCGGCCCAACTTCAGGGCCAACGCCGAGGCTACCTCCCTCAGGCACCATGGGGAAAAGGCCTCCGCGCATCCTCCCGGTGCCTTTAGATTCCTCCACCATATGCCGGATGGAAGAGCTGACTCCAGGGACGGAAGTCCGTATAACTGGTGGAGCGCATCATCGCATTATTGGCTGCAAAGGCCTGATTCTGCGGGACAAGCGCCCGACCGGGTCCTCTTTCAACATAAAGCTGCTGGAGGGCACTGCGGCCATGCAACAGAAGATATGGACAGTGGACAAAGCCAATATTGTCTACAGTCCCCCGGAGGACCCTCCAGAAGATGACGGCCTCCACGGAAGACAAGCTGGAGAAGCGGAAGGAGACCGAGGAGACGAAGGCGGAGCCCAGACTGCTTCCCAACCCCGAAGGTCAGGGGAAGGATCAAACCAGCGGTTTCTGGAGCCGAAGGCCAAGCTACCGGAGCCCGCTCCGCCGACATCGGAAGCCGTGGACCGGACAAGGAGGTCCAAGGCCAACACCGTGACCCGCCTCACTCTGGAGAAGACCGACTCAGCAACGTCAAGGCCAACCAACCAGGCTCCAGATCCCCACTGCCAAGGCTACGAGGTGGCCCGGCTGACGCCGGAGGACAAGTTGGTCAGAAGATCGCCAAGGACGGCCAGGTCAGGGCCTCTGGCTCAAAAGAACTGCCCCACAAGGCAGGAACCGAGAAGCCGGAAAGCCGAGGTACGGACGAGTCCACCCCGCCAACGGAGACGATGGTCGAGGACGTGGAAGTGGAAGTGGAGGTGGAGGAGGAACCGGAGAACAAACAGCCACGACAGCCAGTGACCCTGACGTCCAGAATCACCCGGCGACGGATGCAGCTGACCCAGAAGATCACCAAGCCCCAGGACAAGACGCTGCCGAAGAAGGCAAGGCGGAGCAGTGGCCACAAGGAGGCCGACCCACCCAGGCCGCGCAAGCGACCCTTCTGGTTTCTCACCTCCGAGGATGAGCGAGACTCGCCGGACCCAAAGCAGGGACCAAAAACCGACCAGACCGCGATTGGGAAGAAGGGAGAATACATGCAGCCCGCCGACCAACGACCCAACATGTTAAGGTCTAACGAGATCCGATTCAAGCGTGCTCCAAGGTCACTGCGGGCTCGGCGTGCCAGCCCTACCACGGCCGCGCAGAACATCCTGGCAGGCATGTTCTATCTGTCCCCCGGTCCCAAATGCTGCCTTAACATGGCTTGTCCCTTGGAAAGGGCGCAGACCGCCGCCCCGCACTCCTACCTCTATTCCGGCAATGGCCCCAGCAACAGCGGATTGCGCTGGATGTGACCTGGAATCCGATCCAGGTGTGCCTACTCCATTGGCAGCAGGACTGCCGCCAGAGGCTCAACAGGGACCCTCTCGGCAGTCTGTTTTGAAGCTCCAGGGTTGGCCCGACTGCTACCAGCACGAAAAGCTATGCCTGGTCTGCGCGCAGTCAAGAGCCCAGAACCTCACGTCGAGGGTGGTAGCGCCCATCGAAGTACCTGCAAACCCCGACACAGGAGCTGCAGACCTCCTTCGCAGGACGATAGCATCCAGACCTGTGCCGGGCCCCTGGATCACGGACACCAGGACGAAAATCCTTGGACGGCAACCAGACTGGCCTGTCCAAGCTGCCGTCTATGTCGGGAACACTACGAGGCACGCACCCCGGCTGGTGGCCAGCCCCAGTCCCGCTCGGACAGGTGGCGAACGAAAGGCACTCAGCCCCGCTCGGGCCCAGGACACCGGTCGCCTGTTAACAAGATACCGGAGTACTACCAGGCCCGAGACATTGCCCCTACGTTTCCGGACAGGGAGACGACTGAGCTCATCAGCCCGGCTAGTCTGTTTCACTTTCAGGAGATGGACTAGGCAGCCCACCCCATGGTGGAGGCCCCCAGACCGATTAGAATCACCGGCACTACACATGAGCCGCAGAGAGCAAGCCATCCGCACCACACCCCACAATCGACAAAGTCAACCGAGCTACTCCGGTCCCAATGCCGGAGATCAGCCTGAATTACAGACCTTCCTCCTTGCCTTGGGGCCTCCCCTGCAAATTGGAAGATTCCGTCTGCCTTGGCTGATAGGGGTGAGGGTTGGTGGTGTACGTCACGCACCACTGAGCCCAGCGAGGGGCCTATTTAGACTATTGTCTGGGAAGCCTAGACATGAGCCAGAAACTGATATCAGCCCTCAAAGATGGGCGGCAGCCCCACGGGGCCCGTCCTTGAACGCCGGTGCCCCCCGTCACTCGGCAATTAAACTGAGCCTACTCGAGAGACTGCGGCGGATGCCAAGAGGCGACAAATGGAATCGCTTGATGGTGTTTAGGAAGCAGGGCCAGCTTTATCGAGCCGTTCTAGCCCTGCATCCAGCCCCAACCGCAGCCCATCTCCCACACACCTTACCCGATCCATGTGCGCACAGCTGCCACGCGGCAACGGACTCAGTCGATCCATGCCCCAACAGACCTCCACGCCGAACCTACCCATTACGCTCAGGCCCACCGCGGAGACAGCGGCCCCGTTGGTGGCAAGGACTACTCATAGGCCTGGCCATCCAAGCTCAACCAACTACGGCAGCAAATGCATTCCCGCAGCAGGACCTGCATATTAGCGGAGCTACCAGCAGCGTGCCACCGCCTCGGGCAGAGCACACCGCAATTCGGAAGAGAGCCTATAAGCGGGCACTCAGAAGAGCTGCTCGGCATCCCGAGCAGTACACAACATACCGAGGACGGCCCGTCACTCTCCGAGAACTACATAAGAGCTATGTTGGAGCCCACCGCCAAGACGCGAGGAAGCAGCCTACACCTCCCAGGCCGACGCCCTTGGCCCGTGATCCGGACAGGGTACTGCTATTCAGTTGGAACTGCGGCGGCCTATCAGGACCCCTGTGGGATGAACTCCTTCTTTACTTTGAGCATCTTGACCCGCTGCACAGGCCGCAGGTTGTAATGCTGCAAGAAAGCCATTGGGGAGACCAATGTGCCCAGACGTTCCATTCGGGTCGCTGGAAGGTCATCACGTCACCCGCCACCGACAATCAGTCAGCAGGAGTGGTCACCCTCATAGATCGAGGCCTCTGCAGCACCGGACAATTGCTCCACTCAGACCCGGTCCCAGGCCGCCTACTACATGTCCGACTTCAAAGGCCGGACTGGACACTCGACACCTACAATGTTTACCAGCGACAAATCGGCCAAGGTAAGGACACCGCCGAAGAGGTTCGGGCCCTGCGCAGACGAGTGTGGCAGGCCCTCGAGGCCTTGCTAACGAGGGCGCCGCAGAGACACACGGTCCTGGTGGCAGGTGACTTCAATTGCCCTCTCCGGGAGGGTGCCTGTGCAGGACCCAAGTGTGCCCAGCAGGACACCAAACCCCCAACTGACCAAAGCTCTCTCCTTCGCGCCCTCGAGGACCATCACATGATCCAAGTCAACTCCTGGCAAAGACATGCCGGGGCGACCTACTACCACGCCAAAGGTCAGGCCCTCATCGACCATGTCCTACTGCGAAAGTCGCAGTGTGACCAGAGAGCCAAAACAGCCAAGCCGATCAAGACATCCCTTGCGGCATGGAGACAGGGAAGCTACCATCTCCCGGTTCTCTGCAGTCTCCCGGTACATCGCTTTCACAGCCTCAATAAGCCCAAGCAGCCCAAGAGAGCATGGAACCAATGGGACCTCATAAGCAGCCTCCGCTGCCCGCACTCACCACAATTGCAGGCTTTCAGACAGGCCGTCGCTGCCGGCCTATCCGAGGCCGTGGATGCCCCAGCTATGAATGCCCTGTTGTGTAGGTGTGCTTCTCAGGTTTTCCCTCCACAAACCCGCCCACAGCGGCTGGCGGCGTGGCAAACCCAGCCCATGCATATTGGAATCAAAGGCATGTGGCAAGCGTATGCACAGTGGAAGCGCCAAGCCCGGCGAGGGCGAGAAGCCATCTTCGGGGCGTGGCGCAGCTATGCGACGTTCCGGCAGGCGCAGCGGGATTTCAGAAAGGCAGGTAAGCAGGCCCGTAAACAGTGGTTCAGTAATCGGCTGCAGGACTTGCAACAGGCGGCTGCTAGGAAGGACATGCGTGCACTCTTCGCGGGTATGCGCACAATGGCACCCAAGAAGAAGAGGAGTGAGGTCCAACTCAAGGATAAAGAAGGGTACCTGCAATCGGCGGAGGCGCAAATACAACAGCTCCGCACGCACTACCAGCAGGTCTACAAGCGAGACCCTCAGAAGCCTCCACCAACGGCACAGGCTCTGCTCCGCATTGAGGTTGTGGAGACCGAAGTTCAGCAGGCCCTGTCTAGCCTGATCGCCCACAAAGCCACACCACCCCACTTAGCTTCGACCGCGATGTGGAAGGGCTGCTCGGACCTCCTGGCCCCCTCCCTCACCCAATGGGCTAACAACCTAAGGGCCGTGCCTGGCTTGTGGAAGGATGCCTGGTTAGTCTTGATACCGAAAAAGCTGCGGATCGTCTCTCCACGCGATTTAAGACCCATCGGGTTAACCGAGGCCAGCGGCCGCGCCCTCTCCCACATTTTACAGCAGCGCTTGCGGCCGTACGTGGAGAGGTATCTTCAACAGGTCCCCCAATACGCCTATCTACGGGAGAAGCACACTGGCGTGGCGATAGCCCGGGCCCAACACCACAATCTGTTGGTCCAGCAAGCCTGCGAATGCAAGTCAAGGACGGTGATGGACGCTTACGAGAACCGACCGCGGCAGCAGAGGGCATTCGCCGGATGCCAACTATCGCTAGACTTAACAAGCGCGTTCGATGTTGCGGATTGGGGGCTGATCCAGGCTGCACTGGAGGACGCCGACATTCCCCATGACCTCCGCGCGTGGGCCTTATCCTGGTATGATGGCATCACCTATCACATCCACCATCTGGGCCAGCAAGCGCAGGCGGAAGCGTCCAGGGGATTGCGCCAAGGATGCAAACTCGCTCCATTGCTATGGGCACTCCTCACAGCATTTATGCACAAACAGCTTGCATCGTCTCTGGATACCCAATGGCTTGGGCAAGGCACCACCACCTTCGCGGATGATTTTCTGCTACAGGACACAGCAGAGAATTACCAAGCCCTAGATAGAGCGAGCTTCAGATTTGCCACGATCCTGGACTCCTTAGCAGACCACGGTATGTGCATCAACGCTAAAAAGTCGGCCTTCCTTATTCGGTACAGAGGACACTTCGCGAGGAAATGGCTGAGGCAACATACGGTCCGTACCCCAGAGGGTGACCACCTTCGTATCCGCACCCCGCGGTCCAGGCTATTCGAATTTCCTGTCAAGGATCAGCACACCTATCTTGGGGTGATACTTAGTTATCATTCCGCGCCCAAACAGACAGTTGCTCACCGAATTCGAGAAGCCAATGGAACCTGGCAACGACTGAGGCCCATTCTGTGCTCCCGCAGCTATTTGTCTGAGCAGGACAGGGTCCGGCTGTGGAGTGCAACGGTCCTCCCCACCCTGGTGTACGGAGTCTCAGCCTCATCACCAGGTACCAAGGATGTGCAGCAAATGCAATACGTCGCCACTCGACACCTACGTGCCATTGCCCGTTCTTTTGCGCATATCAGCAAGGAATCCACGCTCAATCTGCTGGCCCGACTGCAGGTGGCACCCATTCACAAGAGGCTCCTTCACGAAGCCACGGCCCTCTCCCAGACCCTTCTACGCCTGGAACAGGCACAGCACCCAATGCAGCCAGCAGTTCGGGATCGGGTACGAGAGACGGCAGCGGCCCTACAAGCGGCTCAGATCTATACTGACACGGCAGACCTAGGAGACTTGGGAGTTCACCATCATGCATGCAGAGACTGCGGACAGCAGTTTCGGACCTTCCGCCTCCTCCGAGTTCACGAAGCAGCGTACCATCAGAAGAAAACCCAAAAGGAGAATGGACCCACCTTCGACAAGATGGTGCATGGGTCGGGCGGCCTACCAATCTGCTCATTCTGTAGACATGACTTCCGCCGTTGGCACAATCTATCCCAGCACATTCGCTGGAACAGGTGCCATGTCCTGCGTGAAGATCCGGAACAAAGGCACGCCAAGACTTCAGAGTCCTCAGCAGCAGAGGCCATCCCCCAAGACAAGCCCCTCCACCAGTGGCCCTCTATTCGGGAGGCTCTCGAGAGGTATAGCTGGGAGAGCCTCCTGCTTAACCAGCACGTCCAGGCCTACCTGCGCCACTGTTGCCCGCTCTGCACACAATGGCATGCCGATACCACCAGTCTCAAGCGCCACCTGGCTACCCAGCATCCCAGCTGGCTCGAGCACCGCGCCGAAGCCAGGCAGCTCATGAGGAGCTTTCGCAGACACACTGTCCTTCCCTGCAGGTACTGCGGTCAAAGTGCGGTGAACAAGGATAGACATTGGTTCCAATGCCCAATCATTAGCATCTGTGCATTCTTGCAAGCCCGCCATGTCTCCCTCGGCAGAAAGGATATCCATGGACTTAGACCTGGAGGAGTCGCACTTCTTCAACCGGTTCTCCCAGAAGCGGAGCTCAGACCCGAAGGAGGAAGACGACAGACAGAAGAGCCAGCGCACAGCGGGAACGGAGAGCAGCCGGGGGAAGGGCAAAGGCAAAAGTCAGGGCAAGACGGGGCACAAGGGCAAAGGAAAGGGCAAAGGAAAAAGCAAGCAAAGTCCGATGAGCCCCTGGACCAACAACCACAGCTGGGAGGACTACACAGGTGGTTCAGAGCCACCCATGGCACCGTGGACCAGCGACAGCTCGAGCCAATGGGCGGGCGAAAAGACCCAGGACCACCTCCACAAGCTCACACAGGTGGTGCTCCGTCAGGAGCGAACGATTGCATCCCTTCGCCAGGACCTGGTCATGCACCTCTTCGTGAAAGGGGGCGAGACGGGGGGGGGGAATCATACCGGTCCTCTTCAGGACGGCAGAAGTTTGGAGGGAGATGAAGGAGCAGGAGCCCCACAAGCTCACGTACTCCCTCAAGATTGCGATGTTCAAAAAGCTTCTTCTGACGCTGCACGAAAGGCTGGAGGCTACGGCGGCGAATCAGGAGGCCCTACAGGAGGCCAAAAAGTTGGGGTGGCTGGACGAGCACGGCCACTGGAGGGTGCTCCGCTGGAGTCACGAGACTCAGAAGCTCGAAGCGGTGGAGACAGCGCCCTCCAAGTCCACGCAGGACCTCCTGCAACAGCTGGTGGACATCCGGAAGAATGTCACGGAGGACAACCTGCATCATTTCAAGAGCGTTCGGAAGCTGGTGCCCCAGCCCACGGCACAGTGGATACAATTCCAGATCGAAGTGTCACTACGGCCGACGGGAACCCCGATCTGGACGATCCCACAGGAATGGGTGGGACAGGCTGCATGGCACACCATCGGATGCAGATTGCGCAAGGACAGACCCCACTACGACAATACGATAGAGGAGCTCTACCAGCTGAACCGATGGTGAACCGGCCAGACACCATCAAGGCCCTCAAGGCCATACTCCAGCTATCCTTGCATAACTCCACCTCGTTATGCTACATCAACTCTACTATCAGCTGTCTTCTCTGGACCATGCTTCAGGCTCGGCTACATGGGATCACTACTTTGGCCATAGCCCCGTGCCTACAATCATTCTGCCTTCCAAAGCCGTCCCAACACGTCACCAAGGTCACAACGGGGTTGCAATGGTCTCTGCTGCTTCAGCAGTGGAGGCACATGCATCAACAGCATGATGCGGCAGAGTTCATCCACTACCTGTTACCGAGGATCGTGCCGGGGCCAGAAATGGGAGCATGGCAGGCCAGGGAACTCAGAGATCACAGCATCCGTGTTCTTGACAGTGGCGACTTGCGCAGCCCGATCCCTCTCGCTACCAACGAGGGGGATCACTGCCACCTCCAATGGAGCGTCGACCAGTGGCGCGCACAAGCAGCAATCCGAGGTCTCTTGCACCCGCCGCCACCCATCCTGATACTGCAAGTGCTAAGGTTTGCCAATCCGGACGGCCGATTAACGCGAGACATCCGACCTCTTCGAGGCCATTACGGCCCCATTCATGTCCCCATGTTCCGCGGACCGGGTCTGGAAGTTGCGCTCCTTTCCTACCAACCAGCTGCCTACCAGGCTCACTTTGGCGAGCGCCCGGACGGGGGACACTACCGGGCGGTGCTGAAAGGACAAAAAGAGTTCGGAGATACCCGCTCTTGGGTCACTGATGACAACGCTGCAGCCAAACATGTGCAAAGCACACCGGATGCCAATGCTTACATAGTCTGGCTCTACCTCGTGCCAGGCGCTGACACGTGAGCCGCGCTGTGAGGATTCAGTTTCAATTAGGCTCCAGATCTCAATCCGGATCTGAGTCATAGGGACGAGGACGGCCAAACGGCCTCTCGTGAGCCCATGAGGCTCCAGCTCCTCTAAATTGAGGTGCCTGCCGGCTCGCTATGCGGCCTTCGGACAGACCGCAGCGTGGGGAATGAATGCTACTGCTACTACTACTGATCTACATCCATGTCCATACTGTTGCTGTGCACAGGCACAGGCTGATCAGTATCAATATTATCCAAAATGTCTTCGTTGCTTGTTCGTAGCCATTTCTTAGTTTGTGTGAACTTCAAGCGATAGATTGTTCAATATTGGGTTGAGCTTTGCTGACAATACACGCAGCAGAAGAAACCGTGAGTATCCAAAGTGTGGCTGAAGCTAGGAAGGTGTTTTCACTTTTGCGATTTCAGGCCCGATTCCCGTCCACTGAGGTACTGGATGGACTGGTACGAGCGTCGGAAGAACCTGCTGCTGGGGGCGTGCTTCGCCGTTAAAGGGCAGTTGCCGGTTGTTGAATCCAACTGCATCCTCATGCCCACATTGACATGGAAGGCCCCAGCCGCCTAGCCATTGCAGCTGTGCCATAGAACTGCGGAGAAGCTTCTTGCAAGTGCCGACCTCGCCCGAGGACTTTGCCAACGCAGAACTTTGCACTGGTCTTTGTGCTCGCGTCACGGTTATTGGAGTCATGGGCTGATGCGATTAAAGACGTTTCTGAAATGTTGCTGTGATGGCATGAAGTGGGTTTTCGACCTGTGCTACTTCTGTTAAAGTGGGGTACTACACGGTGCGAGCTGTCATCGGGCCGCACCCAGTATGCACTTACAGTAGGCTCTAAGGACACATCGGACTGCTGCTGTATAAGGGTTTGGTCATAACTATAGAGCCCGACCTCGATTACACTATGATGCAGTGCTGATCTTCAATAGGCGCCCCTGGCCGGGACTGCCATCAGATGGTTCTGTTGTGTTCCGTAGGTGTGTCGGGGCAGGTCGTCCTGAAAAATGATCTAATCTGACGTTCCCACCGAGCAGACGCCAGCGTTCTATCCTGGGTACCCAAGCACGCCGACGAGTCTTGCAAAGCCCGACAACCCAGGCCAGGACGCAGAATCCCTCCTTCCTGCCAAAGCTGTCCAATGCCTGTCGATCTTGGCACCGTTTGAACCATATACCCTAACCCTGAACCCTAGGCCTTAAACGGCCCTAAGCCCTAGGCTTAATAGAGTCTAGGTTTTTCAAAAACAAACACCTTCGGCTCTCTCGTGTTACTTTTCACACCTCCGAAAACCTCCGAACCGAGGTTTTAGATCAGGCGGAGAGGGATCCATGTGCTCTTTGAGGGGAGTTTATTGCGGCCAGTACATGATTACTATATTAGGGTTCTGGTACTTCTATAATAGGGTTGTAGCACTGCGAAAATGGAGTGATAATCCCTAAACCTAAACCCTAAACCCTAAACCCTAAACCCTAAACATCTGAATGGAACGGCATGGCAGGTCGCCCTCCTGCTGGTGGCCGCGTGCTGGCTGCCCACGCGATGGCTGTGCCTTTCGCGGGGGCACCCAAGAAAATGGTTTCAGGGTTTAGGGTTAAGGGTTTAGGGTTTAGGGTTTAGGGTCTAGGGTTTAGTGTTTAGGGTTTAGGGTTTCATTGACCGATGTTGCGAACTCTCTTCCATTAGCGATGTCCTTCGGAAGGCAGACGCCGGGTGTCAGAAAGTAAGAGGCAAGGCAGAACGACATGATATAGTGTTCTCCGTTGTGGGATTATATATCTTCGCCCGTCTTCGAGCGCACGGCTGCCCTCACCCTCACATGGGAGACGCTGAAACATGAGAACAGACTAGTTCCTCTTCATAAGTTCCCATATTGCACAATCGAAGCGCCAGTCCTTCGCCTGTTGCCGGTTGCAGAAAACGGAGCCAAGCAGGAGAGTGGAGTAGGCCTTGGGCATCTGGTTCGATGTTAAACCAAGCAAGCGATGAAACATCGTTTGCTTTCCGAGCTCAGGGCAATCTACGCCATCTTCTGGGACGGGCTTGCAATCGGCCGTCTCATGAGCTCGGGACCCGGTTGTCGCACCGGAATTATTGGGACTCAGCCTTTGAAAGTGGTACCCCTTTGTAGTAACCTTATGGCAACCCTGCGGTACCCTTCAAAGTAATGGTATCTGATTTTCAATATGGGGTACGCCTCTATGCTTCAAGAATTCTTCGACACGGGGCTTGTGACTGCCCGAGGAGAGAATCGGGTCATCTTCCTCGCCTCCTTGAAGGACTCGGTCTGCATCCGAGGGATGAGTCGAGTCGGTGAGGATTCAGTGCACCAGCATCTCAGGAGGAAATGGGCCTTGGGTCTTGGGCCTTGAGTTTTGTTTTGGTTGTTGGGCTAAGGAGGACGTCGTGGTGTGTGTGAATTCTGCACGAAGGCCTGCCCCAGAAACCCCAAACGTTCGATCTGGCCAACTGCTCCCTGTCCGATGCAAGCACCAAGAGCCCTGCATGATGCCCTTTTCGGGTAGCCTCTGCAGCCATTTCAGCTCTCCCCCGCCCTGCACCCTCCTTCCCCTCGGCACATCGCCTCCTGGCCACAGAGGAGGGCAGGCGGTTGAGGCCGAAGGTTGGATGGGTTTTCTTATGTTGTTAATTTGCACAGAGTCAGGTAAGATGAAGTCCCGGCATCACGGGTGTCCAAGTTCCCAACTTCAACTTCGGCTCCCATCTTCAAGGGTTACACATGCATAGCTGCAGTCTCAAGATGATGGGCCTGTGCAGGTCAAGTTCTGTTCCCGACCGCTGCCCTCAAGGAAACCTATGTCGCAACATATCGCAACCCTACACTACTAGTGGTATTATATATTCTAGTTTAGTAAAGTATAGAATACGGTCTACTTATAGTGTCTTGGATTATATATACAACTATATTACATAAACTGTAAACCCCAGCTCCCAGGCAAAGATGGCCCAGAAGTCCATGTTCACCCGCTTTGTGCAGCCGGGCCGCCTGGCGCTCATCACCTTCGGCCCTTGCGCCGGCAAGATGTGCCATGGCCTGTAGGGTTTAGGGTTTAGGGTTTAGGGTTAAGGGTGTAGGGTTAAGGGTTTAGGGTTTAGGGTTAAGGGTTTAGGGTTTAGGGTTTAGGGTGCACACCATCCAATCTCAGGGCTTGGAGTGGGCTTAGCCTTGCCTCCGCCACCACTTCTTGTGACCAGGATGAACATGAACAGGATTGTGATCAAATTCTTGTGAGCATGCTATTGGGAGGATGATGCCAGAAGAGGAGCACTGGTGGTGGTGGTGGTGGTGCTGGTGATGGTGATGGTGATGGTGATTGTGGTGGTGATGATGTTTCCGATAATTCATACCGAACCCCCGAGCCCGTCAACCTCGGCAACCCTAGCAGTGCTTTGAGAAAGCCTGGTATCAAACTCCCGGAGAGGTGCACAATTGTGGACATCGTCGACCAGAAAAGCTGCCAGGCAGCAGTACTACAGGGGTCTGACTACTTGGTGGTGGGAGGTACCCCAAAAAGTCATGTTTGAGACGGCTAGATCAAAGGCTCCTAGGCCGAGCTGGCCTAAGGATTTGAAGAAGTGTGGGTTTCGATTTCCTGAAGTGTTCTGTTTGTGTGAAGGTTCCATACTTGTCGTAAGGCGGCCTCCTTGGGGTTTAGGGTTTAGGGGTTTAGGGTTTAGGGTTTAGGGTCCTTGTAACAGCACCAAAACTCGTTCACGGGCTGGCCCTCGAAGTCCCTACTTGGAGGATCATGGGACTTAGTAAGTAGGGTTATAATTAGGGTAACTATACTTATAATCCCAATGAAGGGACTTATAACCTTACTTACTAAGTCCCATGATCCTCCAAGTAGTGGGCCCAGTCTGTCTGCGTTGATAAGGCACGGGCGCACCTCGACACATGCAACATCTGACATTGCGCTGGCTTTGATGTTCCCCAGGCCCTCCTACTGACTACGTCCTTCGCCCGAAACCCCCAAAATACTCAATGTTCCCAACCTTACACCACGTGAGTTATATAAGCAAACCTGTGGCTTCCAAGGAGTGGTTGTGGATGGCCCAGAGAGCCTCACGGGTGCCGGATCCTCACAGCAGACTTCCATCAGAATCCTAGGGTTTAGGGTTTAGGGTTTAGGGCTGAGTCAGGTTTTTGGGTCCAACACTGGGGCTGCGTTTTTGTGCGTGTTTTCTGGATGCAGGCTTCGGTCATGTAAACACAGTGACAGTCTGGTGGCGGATGTTGGTCCAACGTTGAAAACACAAAGTTCAGGTCTTCTCGATTTGTTTAGCGAATCTGTGACGTTGCGAGATGTTTGTGCTTGACTAGTGCTTTGTTCTTCTAGCAAGCAAGCCAGCCAGCCAGCCAGACCACTCAGAAACTCATGTAGCCTGGCCACGTGCCGACCTCTGTGGATCCAACTTGGAGGATCATGGGACTTAGTAAGAAGGGTTATAACTAGGGTAACTATACTTATAATCCCAGGGTAACTATACTTATAATCCCAATGAAGGGACTTATAACCTTACTTACTAAGTCCCATGATCCTCCAAGTAGCCGTAGAGCCGATTGCCTGTGGAGCGTAATTCCAGCTTCCAAGCTCCAGACTAGACGACCTGCAACCCCGGAATGTCCAGGTCCGCCGACACATGATGCCGGTGAAGAGACTGAGCTTGACGGACTTCCGTGGCTCGTCTCACCCCGAAGCAAGCCCCAGCCCCTCCGCACCAGCCATCAAATGTGCCCTAAGCCCTAACCACCGCCTCCCTACAGCCTTCTGGCATTTTTTGAAGGTAAATAACTAAACAAAGCATAAGTTAAAGGTGCACAGGCCCCCCGGAGTCTCAACATCTCAGACTCTTAGGCCCAAGGCCCTTTCTACATCAGCTCAACGTGATGGGCCTTGTTGGTGAACTCTGCCATGAGGGGCGACAGCTGGGGTAGACGAGATCCCCCGTGAAGGAGACTTGCGTTCATCACATATGGTATGGCATAGTATAGTATTGTGTAGTATAGTATAGTATAGTATAGTATAGTATAGTATAGTATAGTATAGTATAGTATAGTATAGTTTAGTATAGTATAGTATAGTATAGTATAGTATAGTATAACATAATATTGTATAGTATTGTGTAATCAGATAGAAAGAAGCAAGAAAACGGAGTGGATGCCAGAGAGCCAAGGCATGGTGCTTGATCGCGGTGTGAAGGAGAAGACCTTGAAGAAGGCTGTGAGCGGTGATCGAGGGCTTAGTGAAGGATCCTCGTGCTCCATCACGGCTGAAGGTGGGTTACCTGGGTTTCTGTAAGGATAGGAGTTTAGGATAAGAGGAACAATGTTTTTTCCTCGCGACCTGACCACAACACGCCGGATCCTCTACAAGCATCCGTTGATGAAGGACCAAGCTGGCCCAGGGCAAGAGTTGATCGTCAAACAGTGCTGTCCCCAAGCCCATCAAGCCCTGCCCAATAAGTTTCACAATTTGCCGGGCCTGAAGATTCATGACTGATTCTGCACATGTCGCAGGCACTGGAGAAGGGCGAGGTTCTGAAGAAGCGCCCTGGCATGTGACGAGTGATGTTGGTAGCTGTCTAATATTCCCGGCTGATGACAAATGCTCCAGTTCCAGGTCCTGCCTGCATTGCAAACTCCACAACAAGCCCAGAAACCACAACAACCCCGACTACGCCACAACAATGGCATTACTCGGGAAAGTGCCAGCAGTAGCGCTTAGAAGGACGACTTAAACTCTATGAGGCCCAGAGACTCCAAAGCCCCTTAATTAAGGAATATACCTTCAATCATATTAGGGATCCTATTATAATTTAAGGTATATTCTTCAATTCAGGGGTTTTGGAGTCTCTGGGGGCTTTTTTTGAGGTTCCTTTCTCAAGCGCCGGATCCGAGGTGGTCCGAGACCGCCTGGGCCAAGAAGATGAAGGCGAAGGCAAGCCGTTTCGGCTGTGTCTGGGAAGCGGAAGTCGATGGGTTTAGGGTTTAGGGTTAAGGGTTCTGGGTGGGGGCTTGGAAGAAATATCAGCCTTGAAGTATCTGCAGCACTGTGAAACACGAAGGGGCATGAAAGATAGTAGGTCTATGCACATGTCGCGGCTTTCGGAGGCCCCGCTGACAAGGGTGGGTACCAGGGCCATGCTGAGAAGCTCATCGCAACAAGTAGTATTCATATCGTGACCCGAGAGAACGACAGGTAGATAGGCAGTTCGAATATGCTATATGTCATTGCTTCGCTTGCTACAACAATCAGCAAACTGCCGACACCACTCCCACGCCGTGCCGGTCAAGCCTCACATCTCTGAATCCAGGGTGTACCGACTCCTGCTTTCAGGAGGCCAGGGCCAACATGACAGACTTCGAGCGCTTCAAGGAGATGGGCGCGGGATTTTGGGCTTTGTGTTGGCTTCTTTCCGTAATATAGAACCCTAAAGCATTGCTTACGTTATTCTCTATAGGGTTTCTTATTAGACACATTCTAATGTAGTAGATCCGCGGGGAGTTTCCCCATTCGCTGCTTCGGGCCCGGGCCTCTCCTCAGACAGTGGACCTGGAAAGTCCTGGATCTACCAAATCCCCTAAACCCTAAACCCTGAACCCTAAACCCTAAACCCTAAACCCTGATTGTAGATGTTCAGGGGTCCGGGGCCCTCGGGAAGTAATGGCGCAAGTTCGGGTTTGGGAGAGGTGCAGCTGCTCCAGCCTAGCTGTGGACCCTTAGCCTCAAGGCAATTGTGCCAAGCCCGACTCCTCCATGGCTTTCTGCGTGCCCTAAACCTCCAGCTATGGCACCCCAACCGATTCACCAAACCGCACTCTTCTCTTCAGAGCCTCAGATCCTCGCTGCCCCTCTTACCGTATCTTATGCTTATACTAGGTTATATTACCCCTCATGGCCCATGGTGATCGCAGGTCGCGAAGGCGCGCACTGCCCGCTCCAAGGCAGTGAAGAAGGCCTGCGGGAGGGGAGTATAATGAGGATACTACGTTTCTGATTGCTATGATGGAATCATAATATTAATGAAATGGTGCCATAATAGTATTGAAAGATTTCTATAAAAAATGGTTTAGAGTATTAGTATAATGGTACTAGAATACAGTAGTACTGTAATAGTTCCCCACAGCATGTGGATAGAACGAAAGCTGCCCGCTTAATGGAGCTGAGAAATCTCAGAACCGGATGGGGCTGCGGTCGTGTCACACAGCTGTTTCATAGTGTTTGCTCCCAGTGCACTTGACATTCCACCCTAATATAGAAGCCTAAATAATTACCTATACTATTTTGGGGTTTTTCTTATTATAAGTATAGTATATCGGGCTCCAAAACCCTATTTCAATTGTTAAGGCCCCGACATTGCGCCTCACCAAGCCGGGCCTCCAGTTGTTTTCGGGTATTTTGGGACTGAGACGGAGGACTGGCCCGGTGTTTGTCGGAGAAGGAACTCTGGATTTTGCTACACAGAGAGAGTCATCTGCTGAACAACTTGTTGATGACCATCATGATGGTGATCATGCATATGTCCTGTGTTTGTATAGCTATGTGTATATTTTCAAGTACCTCTACATCCATATACTTATTTGGTTTACTTGTTTGCTCGTTCGTTCGATCAGTTTATGGTAGCCAGCAGCCAGCAGCTGCGCTTAGCTGCGCATCGCTGCTTCTTGGAGGATCATGGGACTTAGTAAGTAGGGTTATAATTAGGGTAACTATACTTATAACCCCAATTAAGGGACTTGTAACCTCACTTACTAAGTCCCATGATCCTCCAAGTGCGCTCCCTCGACCGGTGAAGGATAGTGCCCGTCGCCGCAGGACTTCCCACACGCAGAAGCTCGAAACTTCTGCTCCCCTGAACCTACTATTGTATAGTATAGTATAATACTATATAGTATAGTATAACATAGTATAGTGTAGTATACTACTATATAGTATATAACATTGTACAGTATAATATAATAGTAGGATATGGTTCGCCCTCATGACCTGACGCTTCGATGATTTCCTCCGCCAGGCTCTGAAGAAGTAGGCAGCGGCGACTTTGACTGCAAGGCCTTGGAGCTAGCTCGGGCTAGGGCAAGCGGCTAAGAGGGAAGCGGTTCCTGGGTTGAGGACAAGGATTCACAGTTGACTTTACTAGGTCGGGCTGAGATTGTGTCGTGGGAGCGTGTCCTTCTTGGCATCGAAGTCCGCGGACACACGTTATTGAAGCCCTCGGCGTCTTCAGCATTGCGCATTGCGTCTGCCAGGTCTCAACAGTGTGAAGAACGGGCTTGAGTGGTGGCAGATGCTGCGGAGATACAAAGACAGCTGGCCTCGGATTTAGGATCGGCCGCCATCTGGATCGACCACATTCCAATGCAGATCAGTCTCTCACGAGTTCGAAGGAGTGCAGGAGGAGCTAGAGGCAACAGTTAAGCTCGCTTCGACCTGCATTCCGGAGCCTGAAATAGCCAGAACCACTTCCTCAACCTTAGACCCACATGACCTTAGACTGCCGAGTTTTTCAAGCTGCCCGGCATCCGAATGAAATCTGAAGCGCAAGCCTTTCAACACCTTTCCGTCTGCCGCAAACAGCCTTAGTTACAAATATATTATATATTCTATATATATATATATATATTATATATACATATGTATCTATGTACATGAATATATATATATATATATATATGTAATATTATACTATACGATACAATATTGGGCTATACTATACAATATTATATACGCTATCATTGTTCACCAGCCGTTTGAGCTCAAAAACGTCACGGTGCTCACTCTCTCCGAAGAGCAGCTTGCAGGGAAGCCCGGCCCCGGCTTCTGACAAGGAGGTTTCATACTGGTTTAGGGTTTAGGGTTTAGGGTTTAGGGTTCAGGGTTTAGGGTTTAGGGTTCAGGGTTTAGGTTTTAGGGTTTAGGTTTTAGGGTTTAGGGTTTAGGGTTTAGGGTATCACACATTATTACTAAGAGGGTTCTCATCGTATTTTGCAAAAAAGAGTATCATAATATTACTAGGATAGTATTGGAATATTACTACAACAGGGGTTCTGGATTTTGGTGTTGAAAGAGTGGTATACTATTACTTTAACAGGGTTATACTATCAGACTTTTGGATCTCAGCCGGGCGAAAGTCATCTCCTACTTTCGAAGCTGCCGGTTTGTCGCTCCTTCGAAGCTTCATCCCCAACCCTAAACCCTAAACCCTAAACCCTAAACCCTAAACCCTAAACCCTAAACCCTAAACCCTAAACCCTAAACCCTAAACCCTAAGCCTTGGCCTTCTGAAGGGAAGCCCTCAAGCTGCCTCAAAAGACACACTCCCCCCGCCCCTGAGTGAAACCCACATATGGTTTTAGTTTAGTAAATTATGGAATACGGTCTACTTTCTAGTATGTGGTATTCTATATTGTATGTCACATAAACTGTACAGACCAGCTCCCAGGCAAAGATGGCCCAGAAGTCTATGTTCACCCGCTTCGTGCAGCCGGGCCGCCTCGCGCTCATCACCTTCGGCTCCTCGTCCTCCTTTTTGAGTTTTTGAGGGTTTCGGGGGTTTAGGGTGATGGGGGTTTAGGGTTTAGGGTTTAGTTTCGGGGGTTTCGGGTGACGGGGATTCCGGGGCTGACGGTCCTATCGGACGTAGAAATGGAGATGTGCAGAAGGCATGGATCTCAGATGTTGCATTTCCTGGATCGGAAAGCTTCTGCTGGGCTGGCGTCCCGCCCTGGGGCAGAAGCCATGCGCAGCCTCGGAGTTTTCACGCATTCCTTGTCCGATCCAAGGCCCGTGCGCCGGGAAGATGTGCCGCAACTGAGTGGGAGAGGGCCAATCATGGTGTTGTCTTGCCGAAGGTTTTGAATTGGATTCATGTGATTGGGCCTCGTGTACGAGTGGAGAACTTTTGACAGAGCTGCACGCCGAGCATTATCCTGAACAGATCCAGAGCCCGTCATGTCTGGAGGATTCTGGCTTGACTTGTTGTTCCTTTTTGTAGTGCATTGGAGTTCTCAGCAAGGTGCACCATCGTGGACATCGTGGATCAGAAGCGACGCATATCTGACGACTAGACAGTTGCAGACGTTTCGGTGTGCAGCCCTAAAAGGCAAAACCTGCCACTACCGTTATGCTAGTTCGAGGGCACACTTCGTCGCGGTTTCATGGATGCCGGCTGTATTGGCACAGGGTCAGTGGCACGAGCCCTCTTCATCCCGGTTCCCTCGCCCTGGACGCCAAGGAGTCGTCGTCGATGGCCCTGAGAGCCTGACCGGAGCCGGGGATCCCGGAAAGAGGGCTGGAGAGCCTCCGTAGAAGGGTCAAACACCTTTCGAGAAGAGGCACCAAACCTTGGAAGGGCTCTGCGAGAATCGGGTTCAAAGTACCAGCCTGTCTGCCACTTCTGTATCCTCAACATTCGCCTCCATGTGAGAAGCTGCTCTGGAAGATTGACGCCGCTATTGTCTTACATAGCTCTCACCTCGGGATTTCCAACGACCCGATCAACTTGACCAGGTCCGCCGCCACATGATGCCTGTGAAGAGGCTGAGCCTCACCGACTTCCGTGACCTGCCTGCAGCTTTGGTCCTCAAAACATCAACATAACATGCATCCTTGTCTGCAAAAGCAGCACCTCATCGTCATTCCACTGTGCCTCCATCACCTCGTCGTTTCAGCAGGGTCACCCTATCATCTCTCCGCCGTCATTGCCGGCGTTAAAGCTGAGCAACCATCATAGTCATCATCGTCATCATCACGATGGCGGTGTTCAGAGCTCTCGTCATTTCTGCTATGTTGGATGGGGGCTCCATTGCTGGCCATGTGGTGACTCTTGCCACTCCTGCTGCTATGAGGATGCTGCGGATATCTCACAGCAGCCTGAGGCATGGTCCTGGACCGTGGAGTGAAGGAGAAGACCTTGAAGAAGGCCATTACTATTTGGGGGGTTCCTTATTACAGTTATAGTATGATACACCGCAAAGGCCCGATTCCTCAAGGCCAGGGCAGTGATGAGAAGACTTCTTCGGAGCTGGCGTTTGTCGCGCTCCGGGCTGGGCAGAGTTGGAGGCTTTTCTCGGAGGTTCCTCGGTGTGGAAAGGCAGGGCAGGAAGTTAGGGTGCCGATGTGTATCCACTCACAGTTTGCAACTATCCCTGAACCTTCGAACATGGTGTAGGCCTGCAAACCCTAAACCCTAAACCCTAAACCCTCAACCCTAAACCCTAAACCCAAAACCCTAAACCCTAAACCCTAAACCCTAAACCCATCCATGCAGCAACGTGCTTCCACCCCATGC
>CAJNDV010010557.1:0-12701 GCA_905221635.1 Symbiodinium sp. CCMP2456
CTAGACCCCTAAGCGCCTAAACCCTAAACCCCTAAACCCTAAACCCTAAACCCTAAACCCCCAGCCCTAATCCTTCGTCGGCCACTCGTCAGGCCCTCGGGGGCCCGGGACTGTACCTGGTCTTCCAAGTTTGCTGGGGCCATCGACATCGCAGAGCTCGAAGGCAAGGGTGGAAGGGCTATTGAAGGTTGCAAGGTTTGGGTTTAGGGTTCACAGATGTTTAGGGTTTAGGGGTCAGGGATGTTTTAGGGTTTAGGGTTCAGGGATGTTTAGCGGTTTAGGGTTCAGGGATGTTTAGGGTTTAGGGTTCAGGGATGTTTAGGGTTTAGTGTTTGTGGTTCAGGGATGTTTAGAGTTTAGGGTTTAGGGTTCAGGGATGTTTAGAGTTTAGGGTTTAGGGTTTAGGAAGGGCTGTAAGTTTAGGGGCTGAGAGTCTAAGGGCTTTGGGATGAGGGTTTCAGAGGGTAGGTTTAGGGGCCTAAACAATTACCCATACTATTTTGGGGGTTCCTTGTTATGATCATAGCATAATAGGCCACAAAACCTCTTCGAATTATTAAGGCCTCTACATTAGGTTTAGGGACTTGAGATTTTTAAAGGTGGTTCCCTATTGTCGAGGCAGGATTGCTTACTCCTTTCCTGCGGCTTTCTGGAGTTTTGGATTGAGCTGGCGCAGAGCTCTGGGCTGGGAGTCATTCTCAGGAGCTGAGGATGTAGTCTGCGACCTTTTAGGATGTGTGTGTGTGTGCACGGTAAGCGCTATACCCTCAGCCCCAAGCGCACATCAAAACGTAAAGCAACTCTGACGTTTCCTTTGATTTGTTGGGGCCAGATCGACTATCTAACCAGTTAGATGGATAGATAGGTAGATAGATAGATTGGTAGATAGGTAGATAGGGTAATAGGAAGATAGAAAGGAGGCTCGGTACACAGATAGATAGATGGGTCGTCCCTCTGCAGCCACGGTTTGTATACACCCAAACCCGGATCTTCTGTATCATGTTCGACCTACCGCTATAAGCACATGTTCAACAACTACTTGGAGGATCATGGGACTTAGTAAGTAAGGTTATAAGTACCTTGATGGGAGTTATAATTGAATATAGCTATCGTTACCGTATGCATAACCCTAGTTACTAAGTCCCATGATCCTCTAAGTATACGGCGTACCCCTGAGAAGGGGGGCCTGGCTACTATCCTCCAAACGAGCCCTAAACCCCAAAACCCCAAACCCCTAAACCCACTTGCTACAAGTGAGTTTGAAAACCTCAACCCTAAAGCTCAAATCCCTAAACTAGGCGTCGATGACTGGGCCGACTTCTGTGCGAAGGATGGAAATGCCCCTTGGCCAGCGTCTCGTTGTATAACAGGGACTATAAACGGGGTCTTAAGACGTAATGAGAACAGAGCTTTGAGATCTAGGTAGGGTTTAGGGTTGCGTGTTCTAGTAGAATAGTTTAACGGGGCCTAGCAAGGGAACAGTACTTCAGAGTTCTATGTTACTCCACAAGCGGCTTCCCTTCAGCACACTCCACAATCGCAAAGCAGGAGGATGTGAGCCTAAAGCCCGAAACCTAGAATGAGTTTTAGGGGCGTTTAGTAGGGTTCCCAAAGCTCTGAAACCCTAAACCCATATAAAACCCTACACCCTAAACCCCTAAACCCTAAACCCTAAACCCTAAAGCCTGTGCGTGTGCATCCAGGAGTACATCCTCCCTTTCTGGGACGGCCGAGGGAATCCCAGGAGGGCCAACGAGCGTATGGAGAAGGCGCGGAGGGCTGCAGCTTCGGGTACCTTAAACCCTAAACCCTAAACCCTAAACCCTAAACCCTAAACCCTAAACCCTAAACCCTAAACCCTAAAACCCTAAACCCCAAGGGCTCCAGTGGTTCCTTTAGGGCTCCTTTAAAGGGATCTATAAGGGTTCTATAGAGGGATCTCTTCGGGGTTTAGGGATTTAGGGTTTAGGGTAAACTGGGTGCTTGCGAAGGAACTCAATGTAAGCTACGATAACAAGGAAACCAGATCGTTTACGCATTATGGGCAACTTAACTTAAGTTCCCTGAACACTAACCCAGCAAATCGTAATATGATTGGTTATCAACCGCATTAACTTTATGGCAACTTCAATTTAACTTAACTTCCTCAACAGGAACCCAGCAAACTTAATCGCCCAAGCAGAACGTCCTTCGAGCACCACGAGCCCCGTCCTTCCGTGCGGGTTCGAGTGCCCCCTTTCTCCTGGCTTTAGGGTTTAAGGTTGAGGGTTCAGGGGGTTTAGGGTTTAGGGTTTAGGGTTCAGGGTTCAGGAGGTTTAGGGTTTAGGGGTTCCGTGGTTGAGGGTTTAGGGTTTAGGAGGTTTAGGGTGTAGGGTTTGGGCTTTAAGAGTTCTGACGGCTTTATCCTTAGGGCCCAAGTACCCGGTAGTCATTTGGTTCTCCCAAAGACGAACCTTCCCCAAAGACAAACCTACAACATCCATGTACCTAATGTCCTTTGAACCCGAAATCCTAGACCCTAAACCCTAAACTCATGTAATTACCTGATGTCCTTTGTACCCTTAGGGTTCACTTCCCCACTTCCCATCACCTGAAGCTCTAAACCCCACAGCTTCAAGAATCACCAAAACGGCTTAGGGTCTCAAGTTGAGCGTTCAGGGGTTTAGGGTTTTCTTAGTTTAGGGGTTGAGGGATTCGGGTTAAGGGATTTAGGGAACAAAAAGCCCAAGTTAGAAGTCCCAGAGCAATGCGCGCGGCGCAGGTCCTGCGCATGTTCCAGGAAAAGTTCCCGCAGTTTCCGCTTGGAATCTCGTGCCGATTTGGGATAAATGTTTACTTTTTCGATATTGCACATGGAACCCTCGCCATAAAACACAACTTTGGGGAATTTTGTTGATTGTTTAGTACATATATATATATATGTTTACATATATGGTATCCCCCCGAGTTATATATATATATATACACATTATATATACATATGTCTAGCCATATCTTGTTGGAGCCCTAAACCCTAAAGCCTAAAGGGCTGTTAAGATGGACACCCAGGAATGGAGACCCCGCTTTGCGACTGGCGGCCCGCTAATGCCATCACCTGCGCTCTAGACTGCACTTAGGGTTTAGGGTTTAGGGTTTAGGGTTTAGGGTTTAGGGTTTAGGGTTTAGGGTTTAGGGTTTAGGGTTTAGGTTCAGGGTTCAAGGGCTTCAGGGTTTTTAGCGTTGGGGGGTCTAGGATTTATAGGGTTCAGGGGTTAGCCTAGACCCCCCAACCTCCCTCCCGTCTACGGTAACAACGCACTCTTAAGCACCATAAGGGCGCTATTTAAGGGCCCTTGGGGGGTCCTGGTGGGTTTCGTGGTTTAGGGTTTCAGGGCTTCCGGCTTTTAGCTTTTTGGGGCCCGAGGTGCGAGGAGTGCAGGTTTCCAGGGCTTGGGGTGTAGGGGTTGAAGGGGTTGAGAGGGTTTAGGGTTCAGGATTTTGTGTCGTACCATGGATTTTGGGTTTTGAGGGTTTCGGAGTTTAGGGTTCGGGGATACGTAAGTACTTCGGGTTCAAGGTTTTGGGTAAAGGCTTTAAGGCCTTGAGGGCTTATACACGTACCCAAAGGATCCTAGGTACTGTTATGGGCTGATACTTTCCCAAATCATAATAAGGATTCCTACTGTAGGAACCCTACCTCCTACTGTATACCATAACCTACTAAAACCTACTTTCTTGTAGGGTCCCTAGAAATTCTATATTAAGGTTTATAATAGGAACCTACAAAAAAGTAGGGTTTGGTAGTTTAAGGTAGGTACTTTGGACCCTTTGGGATAAGCACATCCAGAGACCCGTAACCGCTGAATGCTGGCCAGGGTTCTAAGCCCCGGTTTAGGGTTTAGGGTTTAGGGGTTTAGGGTCCCCGTAAAATGAAGCCTCAAACTCGCCTATAGACCCTAAACCCTAGACCCCGTAAGCCGTAATTAATCCCTACCTTAAGAACCCAAAACCCACTTTTTTGTAGGTTCTTATTATAAACCCTAATATGGGATTTATAGGGACCCTACAAAAAAGTAGGTTTTGGGTTCTTAAGGTAAACGTTAAAGCGTGAACAGCCCAGCAGTCTAGGGCCACCTTCGAGTAGAGATGCGAGAGGTGATCATCCAAATACCCAGGTCCCTGTTTTCTAGGGGATCTAGGTGAGTTTTAGGGTTTGGGAGCTTTGGGCTTAGGGCTGCAAGGGTTTAGATTTGAGGGGAAGGTTCCAGTTTTTTGATCCTCCCGGAAATACGGGTAGAAGCTCATGGCCATGAACTTGCTGCGAAAAGCCTCCAATCCTCCCGCAAGGCCATCCCCATCATGATAAGTTAAGGCCTAAACCCCAAACCCAAGATTGAAAATCCCAAATAGCACCGAAGTTCTAAACCCAAGATTCTAAGCCCAACTTGCACCGCAACTCTAAACCCGAGAGTCTAAAGCTCAAATGGCACCAAAACCCTAAACCTAAGGTGGTAAAGCCCAAATGGCACCGAAACTAAACCCAAAGTTCTCAATCCCAGACAAAACGCATCGAAGCCCTAAGCCCAAGATTCTGGTGCCCAAACCTCCGCACCATGGATCGCACGGCTACGAGGGTCCCATGTTTTGGGTTCAGAGTTAAGCTATAGTCTCCATTGTAGTACAGCGGCCTAAATAATTACCTGTACTATTTTTTGGGGGAGGGGCTCTAAATTAGTATAGTGGACTCCAAAATCCTTGGTTTTGGCTTAACTCATCGAACATGAATATGACAGAAAGGATTGTTGTCTCTCCCTAATATGTTCAAGATCCTACCTAAGGTAATCCCTAACAAGGAAGAATACGATGAAGACTCTAGGTAGGCTTCAGGCTAGGCTGTAGGCTGAAGACACCCCTACTGTCTGGTGCTTAGTAGGGAGTGGGGGAATGGGTTATTGGGACCACTATAAGGGAGCTTAAGGGACTATCATAGGGATCCGTTCCCCAAACCCTAAACCCTAAACCCTAAACCCCAAACCCCAAACCCTAAACCCTAAGCCATTCCCTACTAAGCACCAGACACCCCCAGTCCGATCTGAGGAGCTCAGTTGCTGCAACCTCCTGGCAGTCCTCCGAAGCGGACCACTTCGGGACACTTCGAGGGCTTGGGTTTACCTGGAGACCAAAAGTATGCAGAAATGATCGCCATTTATGTGTCTTGGGCAAGTATTTTACCTACTTTTTTGGGATACCTGGAGAACCAAAAGTATGCAGAATTGATGGCTTTTTATGGGTCTTGGCAATTATGTTACTAAGGGTTTGGGGTTTAAAGGGTGGGGGCACAGAGGAAGGTCAACTGGACTTGGATCATGCTGTGGGGATCAGGGGTTAGATGGCTTGAGACATTGAAGTTTCACTTCTCATGTGACGATTCCTCTGGGGTTTTGGGGCGACGGGCCCAACCATGTGAGAGACAACTGCCTCCATGCGTCCATTGCAAGCCGCATCTTGCACGGACCTAGATTGGATTGTGGCTTGTACTGTAGAGGATCCTACCGGACCACTCGGTGTCAATACGAGGGACCAAGCGGAGTTGTTGTCATTTCGCGTCTGATGTGTCAGCTCAAGGATGACGAGGAGGTGCACAGGATGAGTTGGACAGGGCCCAGCCGGTGGACCCTAAACCTAGACCCCTAAACCCTAAACCTAGACCCCTAAGCCCTAAACTCCTAAATCCTAAAAAGGGGTCCCTCTTGGTATCGATCCCAACACACTCCGCTCAGCGCCCTAAACCCTAAACCGCCAACGTACTATGCTTGCAAGGTTTTGGATGTCAGCAGTTCTCGGGTAGTAGGCTTGCGACACCCACCGTTGCTTCCAACGCACTGTCTCTCCTTATGGGAGCCCAAATTCTTACCAATACTGTTTTGGGGGATCCTGTTTATGATTGTAGTATAGTACACCCCAAAACCCTATTCTAATGATTAAGGCTCTATATGGCAAGTTGGCGTTCTCAGCATCAGGGGACTTCTGCAAGCTTAGGGCTCAAGGTTTGCGCAGCGCAGTCCACCCCAGTAAAGAGCTGGTTTAGGATTTGGGGTTTAGGGTAAAGAGCTTAAAGATCAAGACAGCAGTAACTAAAAGAAGATGGTTCACCTGGCTGGATGCTGTGCTCGCTCGCCGCAGGCAAAAGTTTTCCCAATGCCACATCGAAATAAAGGAAAGATCCAAATCCCTGCAGTTTTGCTTACACAAACAGCCTACGAAACCCGCTATAGAATAAGTATCGGGTGTTCAGAACACCTAGATTGGCTTATCTTCCTGTAGACGACGGGATGCCGCGGGCAAAGACCCCAGCAGCTCGCTCACAGCGTTTCACCGCTTACTCCACTTAGTTATGACGCCTCGGTCCTGGTTGTAGGGTTTAGGGGCCTTTGGGCTTAATGTAGGGCCTTAGATCTAGCCTTTGTTTAGGTAGGGGGGTGGTCTTCGGAGGGCATCCGGGTGTCTTCGTGTCGAAGATCGCATCGAGTCCAAGACCAGGGGCGAGGACGACAAAAAGGTGTCATCCAACAACAATTCTCTTGGGAATCCTAAGTTTCTCGGTGGTTTTCTGTTTTTTTTGAATCCCAAAAGAAATCATGACTCGGTCCCTTCCAGGAGATTGAGTATTCAGATTAATTCAACGTGTACCTAAGGCTTTGGCGATGCTAGCTTCGCCAGATTGTTCCCTCCGGACCAACCCGAACATACTGATTCCACACTGATGTGGTTTCATATGAAATCTCTAAACCTTAAACCCTAAACCCTAACACCCCAAACCCGGAACCCTAAACCATAAATCTCTCATGCCGGAGCCCTTAGTAGGTCTGAGGTCTCGCCTCCGCCCGGTCCAAAGAAAACCCTAAACATCATTCCGTATACCGTATACTGGGTTTAGGGTTTAGGGTTTAGGGGGTTTAGGGTTTTAGGGTTTAGGGGGTTTAGGGTTTTAGGGTTTAGGGTTTAGGGTTTAGGGTCCCAGAAACGCAAAACAGCCCTCAACCCAACACCCACAGTCCTAAACCCAAAACCTGTCAACCCTTTCGGTCGAACCCCCAGATCCCAAACCCTAAAACAAACCTCTAACCAAAACCCAGAGCCCTAAACCCAAAGCCTTATAACCCAAGTCCCAAACCCTAAACTCCCAAACCCTAAACTCCCAAAATCCCAAAACCGCAAAGCCTCAACTCCAAAAATCCCAGAGCCCAAACCCTAAACTCCAAAAATCCCAAAACCCCAAACCCTAAACTCCAAAAACCGCAGAGCCCAAGCGATTCGCCATCTCTTGCAGCACCCCGGCCCCGGCCGTAGTTTCGGGCGGGCAACGAAGTGAAGACCCGAGCCAGCGAGGCCTGGGGGGGCTTTCCTTTTTAAGGGCTTCTTTGGGTTTGGGGTTTAGGGTTTTAGGGTTTAGGGTTTAGGGTTTCTTTCCTTTTCAAGGGCTTCTTGGGGTTTAGGGTTTTAGGGTCTAGGGTTTTAGGGTTTAGGGTTTAGGGTTTGGGGGCTTTCCTTTTTTAAGGGCTTTGCTAGGTTTGTAGTATAAGGGTACTATATAGGGCTGCTTAGGGTTTTTTGGGGGTTTCCTTTTTAAGGGCTTTGCTAGCTTTGTAGTATATGGGCACTATATAGGGTTTCTTAGGTTTTTTGGGGCTTTCCTTTTTTTAAGGGCTTTGCTAGGTTTGTAGTATATGGGTACTATATGGGGCTTCTTAGGTTTTTTTGGGGGGGTTCCTTTTTTTAAGGGCTTTGCTAGTTTTGTAGTATAAGGGTACTATATAGGGTTTCTTAGGGTTTTTTGGGGGGGTTCCTTTCTTAAGAGCTTTGCTAGGTTTGTAGTGTGAGGGTACTATGGGGCTTCTTAGAGTTTGGGGGGGTTCCTTTTAAGGGCTTTGCTAGGTTTGTCGTAGAAGGGTACTTGTGGGCTTTTTGGGGGTGTCTTAAGGGTTTGAGGTTTCCTTTCAAGGGCTTAGTTAGGTTTGTAGTAGAAGGGTACTTGTGGGGTTTCGGGGTGTTAGGGTTTCTTTGGTTTTGTGGGGTTCCTACAAGGGCTTTGTTAGGTAACTTGTAGTAAAAGGGTAGTTGGGGGGTTATAGGGTTTCTGAGGGATTTGGGGGTTGCCTTTAAGGGCTTTGTTAGGGTCAGTATAATTAAAAGGGTACTATAGGGCTTAAGGGTTTCAAGGGTTTCTTACACTTTGGGGGGGGGGGGGGCTCCTTTAAGGATAAGGGTTCCTTTGAGGGTTCTTACAAGGCTCGTTTCAGGATTCATTAACACTTCTCATGGTGTCGGGTTTGGGGTTTATAGGTTTCAGACGGCTTCAGTTTGGATGCAATGGAACGGAGCGCAGTGTCGCACTTTCGGTGAGAAGTTGGGCTGGCTGGTTTTGTTGCTTTCAATAGGGTCTTGCGGCGCAGTGCATTCTACCATAACTTACAAGAAGGAGCCCTGAGGTGAATCTGGAGCATTCGAAATGCCGGTCATGTTTGTAGATAGCTGAGGGTTTGCGAAAAGGTCTCGGCATTGCTGCAGCTGTTGGGTTGCGTCAGGCTTTTCCGACAAGGCCTCGAGGGCTTCGGCAGGGGTCTAATATAGGAGCCTCCTTAGGAGCCTTAGTAATTGCCTATGTTTTTAAGTAGTTCCTTATTATAATTGTAGCAAAATATAGCCCAACACCCTATTCTAATTATTAGGCTCCTACATTCGGGTTTGCAGCAATCTGCATCCTTGAGTTGTTGCTGGATTCAACTTGCACGACCCAGCAAGTTAGAAACCTTCGAAGAACAAGGCGGACCCTCCCGCAAAGAAAGCTAGTTGCAATCGTTCAGGGTTTAGGGGTAAAGCGGTTCAAGTTAAGAATAAAGCGACAAGGCTGTCATGCAGCAGACATTGCTCTGATCGCATTGCCAGGCTCCCTGCTTCGTGTCTTCAAGCGATGTGCATCCCTCATGCGGTCGGAGGGGAAGTGGACATGGCTTTACAGCTTTGACTTTATCAATATGTCGATAGCAATAAGTGTTATCTAGCTACAAAGAGGTGGTATTTATGAGTGTGTTTGTGCGGCTCTATAGAGTTCGGTAAGTCTTCCTGTCGGTTTCGGCTTTTGCTTCAAGAGCATGCAAGTGTCACAACCTTCCGGGTGATGGTTAGATAGATCTGGGAGTGAGCAACTCGTCTGCCACTCCAGTTGCTTCTATCCTGATATGGGTAGACCTTGAACCCGAACGTCTATATCCGACAGTGCCATCAAAGGAAACCCGAAGAAGTAAACTGTACACCCCAAGAGCAGGGACCAAAGCCAAGAAAGCCTTCGTCAACTTGTGTTTATTTCTGTATAAACTTGGTTCTTCCTTTCGACTGCAAGCCAACGGTGCTGAGGGCTCAGCCCTACAACACCTTCGACACTGCGCGGTCCCCGGGGGCCTGAGCTCGTCCGGAAGCAAGAAAGGACCATTTCCCAGCCCCAGACCCTAAAACCAAAAGCACTGGAAGCAAAAGTATAAAATAAGGCCCCAAACTAAATAAGAATTAAGCTCTGGGGCGCCTTAAGCTTATGCTAGAATATACCGCATAATGCACGCTCCAAAACGATGCTCCCATTATTCGGGCGAGTATATTTAACTTGAACCTCTCATCAACCCATACAGCCAACTTGCTGCTCAAACCCTATGATATGCCTCAAACTCTAAACCCCAAACTCTAAAACCTATCTGCCCAAAACCCAAGCACCTGAAACATTGGGCGCCCGGCCTTAACGGCTTAGCCGGCTTATCCCTCTAAGCCCTAAACCCTAAACCCTAAACCCTATCCTTCCATAGCCTCCGGCCCGAAGACTCTGGGCCCGTAAACCTCCACAGAACCCGGAACCTCAGGTTTCCGCTTTGAATGGAACCTTAGGTTTCCCCTAGGCCCTTGGAAGGTTTAGGGTTCAGGGTTCAGGGTTTAGGGTTTAGGGTCCTATGAATCTTTTAAAGATCCATTGGAGGAAGCCCGTAAACCCCTGGCATGTTACCAAGGTTTAGGGTTTAGGGTGTAGGGTTTAGGATACTTGAATAACGTTTTTGGACTTGTTCCTCAAAGGAACCACTCTGAAATAGAAGCCAATACTTTTTTCTCACTGGCTACCTCAATATCCAGTTACAACCCTTTCTTGGCAGAGTGCACCAGAAGCACACTGGACTCCTGGCGGGGTTTTCTAAGTAAGGCCCTTGATGAGGCACCGAAACAGTATGTTAGTCCCTTAGCTGAGAATCCTAACAGAGACCCAAATCTAGTCCAGAGAATACCCATCGGCGAAGTCTAGCAGGACAAGCGCGTCGCAAGTTCAAAGTGCTGATCGGGACGCCGCTATATTTGGCTGCTGTTCTGCTTCGTACAGGTGAAGTGTCCTAGAGAGGGAAATCATCAACACGCAAGCATTTGAAAACTCTACCCTTACAGTCACCGACACACAGCATGCCTGTAAGCATGGCTTGAGCCCTTTGCCACCCATGCGCCATGCGGGGCTTGAACTTGCCAGCGACGCAGGGCACCAGCAATGCTGGTAACTTCCTTCCAGGCATTCGGGCTGCAGGGTCGTCCAGGGTTTAGGGTTTAGGGTTTATAAAATTGTAAGTTTCCCTCTTGGGGGGGCTGGTATCGCAACATTGTGTCGTCAAATGTCAATAGTTGTGCAGTTGCTCCGACTCGTTGCAGAGCCCGTGCCCAGGTGTTCATCGCTTTGACTACTCGACGGAGGACTTGGACAAGGCAGGATTTAGTGCGATGTTAGCATGAATCAGGGATAAGGGTTCTTTAATTATGAAAGGGTCGAAAAGGGTCCAATAGGGGCTGTAATATACCCTCACCCTTAGCAAGCAAACACTGAACCCTGCTCTCATCCATTGTCCTGCTATGCTTGATCCCCAGAGCTTCAAACAGACGAAGGTTCATCATTGCGATGTTGTATTCTACTGATTCTCCTTCGACTTCGGGTTTCGAGCGAGGCCAAGAATCCCAACACAATGTAACACCGCGCCCGAACAGTTAGAACACTGTGTTCCTCAGATACGGAATTTGGAACCCTAAACCCTAAACCCTAAACCGAACGAAGGCGTACAACTGCTCAGACGCACCATCGAGGCGGACGAATGCCCGTGGTAAAAAGCTATATACCCAGATATAACTTAAACTACAGCGGGATTATCATGATGTTTTTTCGGTGATTTGAGGTGTGTTACTGAATTGAGGGGGTTGGGAATCTCCGGGCTATTTGAATGGACTTCTTGACGGGCAGGTTCGGCAGAATCGCTTCAACGCGCTGCGGCTGCCGGTACCTTGTCTCAATTCCAGTCACTTAACCTTGCTCCTATGAAGTTTGACGGGCCTGCTGGAGCTTAGGTGAGCCCCTCAAAGTTTGAAACCTTAAAGACTCAACACTCATAGTTTGAAACCCCAAACCCTAAAGACTCATAGTTTGAAATACCGTGCAAGCCCTAAACCCTAAACCCTAAACCCTCAGCCCTAAACCCTAAACCCTGAACCCTAAACCCTCAATCAATCATTCCGGGAGCTGGAGAAGTCGGGTGGTCTAGTTCATGCCTGAGGGCTGTCCTCCAAGCACTGCTTCAGCTCAAGACTTGGGTAGTTCTCTAAGTTAGGGTCTCCTTTTAGGTCCCCAATATAGTACGGCACCCTTATAAAAAGGACCCTAAAAGGGACCCTAATTTAGAAAACTACCCACTTAGCAGGGATGCTGAAGCTGCTAGAGCTAGAGATTTGTGCATAACGTTTTGGTCTATACCCCCAACCCAAAACCCTACATAAACCCTAAACCCTGGTGAACCCTAATCCTAGGCAAGCACAGTTCCTGGCGGTTTGTGTTTTCTTGGCGAGTCGAAACCGACGAGTCGAGAAAACCGCAAGGACCAAATGACCCATGGAAGTTCAGGGCCCTACACTGGCCCTACACCCCTTTAGGGTTTAGGGGCTGGGGCCCTGTGCCCTTATAGTATGCTTCCCTATATATGGTATAGGAGCCTTAAGTTGGAGAATTACGATCCCTCTGTGTAAAGATGTTGTCTGACTGTGTAGCTATGCCGTGAACTGAATGTTTGGCTCAAGCAATGAAAAGAGGCTTTGGAACTGAGTTGAGCCTCTTGCGTTCAGGGTCGGGTTTCCTTTTGGGGTTTCCCTTCCCTTCCCTTTGTTCCTCATCCAACATAGTGCTTTCTGTGTTTGGAGTCGGAATAACTGGTTATCAGCCGTAGGCTCTTGTTCTTCTGGGTCTTCTACTGGGTTTGATTTGCGCGTTGCATGTCGGACGTGCCTCCAGAACCTTCGCAGCAGGGGCCGACTGAAGAGTCGAATCCTCCTGTTGCAAGGTCTCGGGGCATACGTGCTGGTCGCGCTGCTCAGCGTAAAAGGAAGGCCTATATTAGGTACAGATTGCAGGTGGAACCAGACTTGAGTGAGGACCAAATCTATTTGCTCCATAGCGACAAATCGTCACGTCCACTTTATTCAAGGCCTGGTTGGACGCCAGATAATTTGGACGACGACGATTGTGTCATAGTGGAGGTCGAGGAACCTGCTGGTGCGTCTTCTTCGGTGCCTCAGCCCAAGACACCACCTCAGTCGCCTCCTTTGGTGAAATCGCCTGTGATCCCACCTGCTGCCAGTGTTGTTCCTAGCTACGGACGCTTATT